>JAIPRM010010268.1:0-13923 GCA_025469315.1 Stegophylla sp. TES_Ste_2020
TTGTTCAGAATCGTTTTACTGAAGAAATGATTTATCGTTTCTTTAAAATTTAATACGCCCGTCAAGAGAATACCACCCGTCGTGCGAAGTACACCCATCGTGCGAAGTATGTCCGGCTTTTTTTAAAATATTTGTATAATTATATCTATAGTATATATTATATATGATTATATCGTATCTTAATTATCTTTATTATTATTCGATGGATAATAAAGGAGGCCGCTTGACTTTAGATGTCCGCGTTTCTATGTACTTAGCATTTTTTTAGGTAAAACTAACGAATTTCGTCGAAATTCTAACTTCAAACGGTTATAGAAAAAAAAAAGTTGACTTAAGATTTTCGAGATTTTTTCAAGTCAATTAGACATACTTGTCAGTGAGGTTCTGTTAAATTTTCAAGTCATAATATCAAAAATAAAAATGTTATTACATAAAAACCAACAACAAATGAGAAATTTTCGAAATTTTCAAAATACTTTTCTTAACTTAAAATTGATCGAATTATAAATAGTACCATTTTGGATCTATAAAGTTACCGATCGAGACTTTTGGACAGGTATTTCTATGCGAAAAAGTGTTCACAGAGAAAGATAAAAATAAGAAATAAACATCATTGTAAAAACATATAAGCTTTTTCACTACGTTCTGAAATCTAAAAGTTGTAAATGAAGAAAAATTAAATATTACAAACACTACTCTGTAAAAAATATTCTCAACATTACACTGTGTCTCTCACTTAAATGTCCGATGTCAACAAATGTTATATCTCTATATCGACAAAAAAAATCTTATGTCAACGTTTATTTTCGCCTAAAACTACAATATGATGTTTTGTTTTGATTAATTCCCAGAGTGAATATCGTATGCATCGTACGCGTCTTATATTCTATTTACGTACGATTTAAGTTTCTGTCCCATCAAATGGAGAAAAAAATTTCAACAAGTGTTTAAAATGCCAGTAGTAAAATCAAATTCCAGTTCAACTTGGAATATTCTAATATACCGATCTAGAAGATTCCATATTAAATAAATAAGTGTTCTAAATAGTATATTCAAGGGCACACAATACCACATATGGTGTCCCTGAGTGCAGGAAGTAGTAATTCAAAAACCAAATCAAGTCTCTACCACGTGAAAATGCACATATTTGATGTGCATAGCCTATCGGATTGATAAAATCATGTTTAAAAAAAAAAAAAAAAATTTATATTGATTAGAACTGTTTAAAATCTATACAGATTAAATCGTTTTTGTACATAGATTTTTTTTTACACTTTTTAATCATGTTTTAAATATGTTTAAAACTAGTTTTAAACTTTTAGACTCTGAACAGTGGCGCAACTAAGGGGGCCGCAAGAGAATCTTTAGCACCCCAGAGTTCAAATTTTGTACCCCTTTCTGTTTTAAGTTTAACTGTTTAACTATAATAATAATTACAGTAAAATACCATAAATGTCATTTTTTTCAGTTTTAAAGTAGTTATCTAATGTTTAAAAGAAATAATTTAGAACTATTTTGCTAAAATTTCATATAATATGATTATATATTTTATCAAATATCATAGTATACCCGTATTATCACAATGGCTATCATTAAATTGATTGACAATTATGATATGGTAAGAGAAACCGTTTGACTGAGAACTATTTTTAGACAATGGATCACATCAAAAACAAAACACGCTAGAACTATTTTGATTAAACATTGTTTGAAATACAGAAAAAGCCGGACATACTTCGCACGATGGGTGTACTTCGCATGACGGGTGGTATTCTCTTGACGGGCGTATTAAATATTAAAGAAACGATAAATCATTTTCTCAGTAAAACGATTCTGAACGAAGGAAGTTAATAATATAAGAAAAAAAAATATCAGACCCGGAATTATATGCACTTAAACGTACGAAATATGCATGCATTCATTCAATTAATGTATTATTGAAATATACACTAAAAATGTATAACATGAAACAAAATATGATATTAAGTGAATAAAACAATAAGATTAAAAAGTATACTCTATACAACTACAGATTTCTAAGATGTAGATTTACTGGGGGAGGCGATGTGCCTCCTACCAATTTTAAAAAATTAAAAAGAAAAGTATAAAGTCGATGTTTATTTAATGTATTTTTGTCTATTCGCCCCTTCCCACACAGGTTCTGCCCCTCAAATTAATAGCACAAAAAATAAACATCATTGTAAAAAGGAAGGAAGTTAATAATATAAATATAAAATAGTAGGTTAGATACTGTTATTTAATAGTGTAAACATATACATATACAATATACATGTATACATACATAAACATATAATAGTGTATACATATACATGGCGGTCCGTGTAATACGTGACAACTGAAAAGGCATTGTGGTTCTTAGAAATGAATTTGGGCGGCAGTCCAAAGGCCACACCGTAATTACCGAATTGAATCGCATTAAATTTAGCGTAGAAAAATACGTACGATAAGATAAGCGAATAACAAATACCTATATACCGTACTTTCTTCGAGTTTTTTTCAGTCTTACGCTTGTAAAATGTTTAATTCTTTGTCCGTAAGAAATTTTCGCAAAATATTCGCAATAAAATTTTCTATCTAGACACCAAATTTTAAAACAATCGGTTAAGCCAATTTTCTTATATGTACATTAAAGTGCGTAATTTTAAGTAAAACTAATGAATAAAGTTTCTAGCTCCATTATTGTAGAAGTTATGGTAAAAAGAAATTTTCAATTTTACGAAAATGTCGGTAACTGCATATTTTGCCGTTTTTCGTTAATTTTTCGACAGTTTTTCACCGCGCTTGGAAAAAGTATTAAGAAATTAGAAAAATGACCTCTTTAAAGTACCATCTGGGTGTGATTCCGGTTCTATAGAGATACTGATCGAAACTTTCGCACAAGTATTTCTATACGAAAAAGGGTTCACAGAAAGAGAAAAAAAAAGAAAAAAATGAACATCATTGTAAAATCATAAGCTTCTTCACTTCGTTCAGAATCTAAAAAATAAAATCAAGTAGTTGCACAATAATAGAGTAATACTAACGATAATTTGTTTGAAAACAATTTTATTGTTTGATATAAAAAAAAATAATGTATTACAGAATAAAATAATCGTTTAGTTAAAATATTTATAATAATTCAGAATTAACTACAAATAAATACAAGCTGACAAAATATTAAATATAATGATAAAATTCATGTTATTGCTTATAGTAGTTGCAGTAAAATCACTAGCAAAATTGATTGCAGTATTCCACTGAAAAATAACGTTGTTTCATTAAAAATATTTTAAATGTATCGTTATTAATATTTGTATATTTAGTCATTTTTATTGTTCATTTAGGTATTTTCTCTTTATTATATTCCTTTTTTTTTTGTTAATGAGCAGCGACCCATTAAAAATATTTGTTGACTCGATTTTGGGTCGCGACCCAGTGGTTGGGAAACGCTGGTCCAGAAGACACAATATTTATTTAAAATATACTTCACTTACTCAGCAGCCGAATTACAATCGCGTATTTAATTTTGAATTAAGAGTTTTAATTTTTAATTTGTTACCCGTGAAAACTTAATTTAATGTTGCTATTTTTGAAAACGCATGAATATCTTCCTATAAAGCAAAATATTATGGAGGTGTAAGTCGAAAATTTCATAATATTATGGTATGCATATGGATGCGTTATTAACAATGCTTGTTGCAAAGTATAATAGGTGTATCAAAAATACTAAGTCGCGATTTTCAATCTAAAAAGTCATTGTATGAAATTCGTGGACAAGCATTTCTTTATGAAAATGTGTTCCTATAAAAAATAAAAAAAAAATAAAATAAACATCACTGTAATAGATAACTAGATTGTTATTTGATATTATATAGAAACCTAATAATAAATAGAAAAACTAGTAAGCCTTTGTTGACACGTGTTATACAAGTATAATTTGCTAATAAGTAATAACCCTAAAAAAATGCGATTTTATTAATTAAAACAATATTTTAAATATTTCGGGTCCATGCAGATTCCAGTGTTTTGAAAAGTTTCCTACGACGTGAGTATTACAGTTTTGTACATTACCTTATTTATTTTCATTTCATATAAACACACGCACACACACACACACACACACACACACACACACACACACACACACACACACACACACACACACAAACACACACACATTATCAAAGCAGATGATGCAGATGATAAAAAAAAATATTTATCGATAAACTCGATAAAAAGCGATTTATTTTTAGACTATATTTTTCATTGTGTTTTTTTTTTTCTTCTTTTTGAAGATTATTAAATTAGAATTATATAATTATAGAAATTGAGTGTTTTAAATAGATTACTAACCTAACCCCATAATATTATATTAAAATTTTTTAAAGCTTCCATTTTTTTTTTTTTTTTTATAAAAACACAAAATTTTAGAATCGATAGTGTTAGTTTTAACCCCCCCCCACTTATTTTTATCCACCTCGAACACTGGTTAGGTTAGTTTTATCGCGGCAAATCCGTTTTGAAAATATAAAACGGAATGCAGCAGTTGTGCCAGTTGTGCGAGGAGCACACGAGTTTTTTTTCCACTAGCTACTGCTTACCCCGCCACTGAAAAAACGAATAATATTCAAATCGCGCGATAAATAAATATTATTCGTATACACGTGTGACGTAAGTATTCCAAAAAGTTTTCCAAATTTGTCATCCGCGTTTCGTGTGCCGATAATTTATCGTTAACACTTTGTAAAACGTCTGAAAGTAAACATCAAAGTTTGAATAATATCACACTAACAACACGTCACGATGAACGTGAACGTTTACGAAATACAAAATAATAACTTTTGGAGACTATTATGAAAACTTATCACTGACCTAACCCAATCTGATATTAGTCAAAATATGACACTAATATAGGGTGACCATACGTCCCGTTAAATACGGGATTGTCCCTTTTTTGAGCATCATGTCCCCTTGTCTCGAAAAACTTCAAACGGGACGCTTTTTGTCCCGTTTTCAGAAAGTGGTCCTGTTTTAATCCCGTCACTTCCATATTATTTGCGTAAAAGAATAATATCATACATAAAAAAAAAAAAAAACTATTATTTTAACATTTCAAAATGTGTAAATGTAGAATTGAAATAAATATAGAATATATTGTTCGTTATTTAGAATAATTCCGTATTATTATTCATCTGATCCATCGTCTTTTTTTTTTTTTAATTAACGAATACTTTCAAGTGCTTATTAAATGGCCAAAATTATATAACATTAAAATAAATATAAAAATTAACCCTTCGAGTGTCATTGACGTTTTCGCTTTTAAAAATTTTAAAACGGCTCTGAACAACATACTGCGTTGATAACACAGATTATAAATTCAAATACGAATCCAATGGCGTTCCGATCGAAATAATCGGATAAATAGGCATCAAAGAAGTTATAAGTTACAATAATTATGTTTTCAATGTTACTAGTGGTTACCAAAATGTTTTGTTTATCACAACATGACATATTTTATTATTTATCGTATTCCGTTATTCTTTATCCGTATTTTATTGTTATTATTTTTATGCATATATTATGCTACAGCAGCTAGATATTATTAATCTTTAAACTGTTAAAAAAAAAAGAAAAAAAAAAGCCAGTTCAGCATTCAAATAATAAACTTTTAATTCAGCTAATTACCGAATGCGATCGCAGCCCATGGGATCTTTTCTTTTTGGGGATTTATTAAGGAACAAAACTGAATGTATAACATAAACGAATAAAAAGAAAAAAAATTATCTTGCGATTGTGGATTTTCACAAGGGCAAGCCGATTTGATAATTTTCTCGACCATATTACAACCCTTCAGCAATCCAAGGGGTGTAATATTTGAACTATGTTAGTTTTCGTAATATTTGCTTCTTTTTTTCAGAAAAAAATAAAGTATTTTTAATTAATTTAAGAAAAACTTTCTTTTTTGACACATTTATTTTTTTTTTGAAACAATCTATCTAGTTATAATTTTGGGATACTAATTCAAATTTTTATTATACAATTCATGACAAAACCTTCTCCTCCCCCCCCCCGATTGGAATACTCTTGATGAATGATTTCTTAAATAAAATGATTCCGAGCATAGTTTCATTGAATATTATTGTAAGTTTAACGTTGACCGAATAATATTGTCGAATCTATAATTTTTAGAAAAAGATTAAAACAATTTTTCCATATTTCGAAATGTTATACACACTCATAATAATAAAGTAACTTTACCCAAAAGATTTTAACGAAAATGTAAAGTTTATTTGCATTTAAATGTGACAGTAAGTTTGTACGTAGTAATTTTCATGCCTTTAAACGATAAACTAAAAACGCAATAAAATGTAATCATTTAAGGTGTTGAAATTAATTTCAGCCGTAATTATAAATTTAAATGATTCGTATAAAAAACTATACAAACTTTTAATATTTATATGACTATGATTTTTTTTTTTTTTTATATTGATAGAAGAATATTGGAGAATGTTTCACCAAAAGAAAATGTTTTTGAATGTAATTCAAACTTAAGATTTTATAAAAAAAAAAAAAGTATACAACTAATTTGTGTGAAAAATTCCAGTTTCATGTAAATTTGACTTCAGACGCTCTTTTCTCGTGTTCGAAAAAAAAAACTTTTAAGAATTTTGAAAAGTTTTCTCTTTAAAGTTAAAGTACCGTGTCAGTAGAATCGTATATCAGAAACATATTATATTAAACATTCCGGGCGCGTTTTTGATTAGGCAATGTGTTATCAAAAAAAAAAAAAAAAAAAAAGAAAAAGTTAAACATTATTGTAATAAAAAACCATCAGCAACGATTACTCTGCTCAGAATGAATCGATAATAATAATTTTTTAAGAATAATACTATAGTGTTAAATAATCCTTTCATTTATTTACATAATTTTCATCAACTTGCCATCTCATCAGTTTCAGTGTGGACGTTCTAAGTTAAATAGTAAAATTACGAGGAGAATGTAAAAATACAAGTGTCGATGAGAATTGGAATATATCTGATTTTATAATATACTAGGCTAACAAACATTATGTTTTGTAACTCCTCTTAGCAAAAGAATAAAAATGTTATCTAGTTTAAATTTAATTATTTATCATTTTTTCATTTATCACAAGGACGTTTTTCTAAAAAAAATAAATAAAATTACTTATATCAGTGTTATTCAACCTATTTTCATTCACACACCCTTTGACACTACATCAGTAATTTATTTCGCGTACCCCTGGGGGATGAAAAATTCTAATTTACACAGTACAATTATGTGATTTATTTTCTTTGTTTAGAGATTATGTTTTAAAGTCGATCCTTCGGTATGATTTCTTGTTATTTAAATAATACTTAAGTTTAAGATAACACTGCTCATTAAATTATGTGTATAACAGAGGATTTTTGCAGTGAGGTCAATATTCAGCACAGTATTTATTCAACTAGATACTTTTATTTCTAGAATCGTTCATCTATAAAAGTGATTCGTAGGAGAGGGTGGTTACAGTCCCCCGACTGTCTCACCACTTGAAATTAAACTCCCTTAGGTGTTCTGAACGTATCAAAGGATTAAATTCGTTTGCAAAGAGTCACTTGTTATAAACAAATATAATTTTTTATAAATTGTAAATAATATACTACTTGTTTTTTGTTTTCTTTCTCTTGTCTCGTTCTCATATTGTGTGAAATTAAATATTTTTTTGTTGGCATTTATATCGCTTTTGTTCGCATCACTAATATATAGATAAAGTAACTGAGATTAGCTTTTTTTTGGCAAAGACTTTTAGCTTAGACTTTGCATCTATATGGCATTTTCGGGTAGTCAAATTATTTAAAATTATCAATACTTTTGCAAAATTTAAGAAAAACTCCTGTAAATTTGGCGAAAATGCAATTAAAATATTGTATGGAAATGTGAATAAATAGAAATTCGAAAAAGATTTTATTTTTATTTTTTGTAATGTTCATTGTAATGTATTCATATAACTAATAATATAATTTTAAATATTATAATTTCACAATTTCGTAAAAAATAATTATTGGAGTTGTTTACAGTTATCAAAATTATTCGATAACAATTTCAATACAAATTAATTAATGCTTTTTTTATATTCAGTGTTTTTTTTTATTTTATTAATTTTTGTCATATGACAAGCAAAATAGCCCAAAAAAAAAAAAAAAAAAAAAAAAAGACATTTTGGGTCGCCGAAATCGAAAAAAATGCCCAAAAGGTTCGTAGGTACCATAAAAAGTTTGGGAACCTCTGCAGCGCTATATAGATACTCGAACTATGGAAAATATTTCGTTCTCCCTGGACAGTGCACTTTCAACGCGTCGTCTTTTTCTTTTATAAACGCACGCGGATACCTATTTTTTCATTTTTTTTTTTTTCTTTTATTACATATTATTATTAATATTTTTTTTAATATTATATATCTAACTCTCGTCGTTTCGTTCGGCCGATCCGCATGTCGCGGGTTATTGCGCGTAGCCGATTCGCCGAATCACAATAACGGAATGTTATACCCACACCTTACGACCCGATAAACTAATATTTTATAATAATAATAATAATAATATATAATATATAATATTAAAATACCTTCTCCGAAACGGATGATACGAAAATATTGTATTATTTTGTAGACTTCGCAATGCCACAGTCCGTGCCGTATTTTAATATCGGTGTTCATTTTTTATGCCATCGTCTATAATGTATATAGTAGTTGGGCCACATCGCAGTGGTTCTCAACCGTTTTCGAATAACGAAACACTTAACGTTTTCTAAGATCCTCGCGGAACTTGTTGATTTCTCACGGTCGTACACGTCTTATGGTGGTTGAAAGGATCCATAAAGTTACCAAAGAGGCAATAGAATGGCTAAAATAACTTGACTTAGACGTATAAATTACAATTAATTATTATTTATAACAATATTTTATTATATTATGTTGATTTATTCTATTTGCGTTTATACTAATAACTATATAATGCGTATTACCAGAACGATATGTTCTGTTTTTTTTTTTTTTATTATTTTGTTTTATTTTATTAATATATTATTATTAATTGTTACTTACAGAGTTATAAATTGAATAGTGTATTAGTGTGTGTGTGTGTGATATCCATGGCATACGAAATAAATAAAAATATAGTTGACCAACGTCCGGATTAGGATAGACATTTTGGGGGGTAACACGTTTTTTTTATTCAATACCCTAGTATTAGTATTAGTTTTATACAATTTTTTGAAAAATATATAGAGGTTGATTTTGTGGTGTGCTAGGATCTCAAATCTCCCTTCGAATTCCTCCTGTGTCTTACACTATTTTGTTTTGTAAATTGATAAAAATCAAAATGTTAAGTTTTGATAAAACGTAACATGTCAGAAAACAAAAAAAGTCATGAAACAAAAAGCAATAATAAAATATTATTATTAATTTTTATCCTTTATTACATATATATATATTATTATATTTAAAAACAAAATACACACACACACACACACACACATCAAATACAACACACCGGAGAAGTGTAGATCATATTTGTATCTTATTTTGGATGTTCTAAGACAAACCGAAAAAATATATATATATATATATTTACATTATCTGTATTCGCTTGAAATGTCGACTACTTGTTTGTGTTAATTAACGGTCTCTCCCGTTATTTTTATTTTGGTCTCTGGGTCACGTTCTCTAATCGGTTTTCGACTTTAACGCCTCCTCCTCCTCACCCCCCCCGCCCCGAAATCTCGCGTTTGATATTTTTGATCTCACACTCTCGACATCTGAGAGAACCGACAGCCAGCCACCACTCTGCGCGCGACACTTTAGACCACCCCGCGTGTCCGACAATTAATTTGCGTGCCGCCGCCGCGGGGAAAACAATACGATCGACCCTAGGGACTTCCGGTGCACGCCTTTGGCCCGCAAAACCTATCATTGTTTACCGGAAACGTTTCGACTACTCCCCGAGCCTCGGACCACCGTTTCCGGTCGGACCCTCGCGCGCGCGTAAAAAAACGCGATTTCACGCGTCGTCGCTTTCGTTTTGTGCCACCGACGCGATATTATCGCTTTGAAATTATATCGTACGACGTGCACGCGTTCCCCCCCGCCCCACCTAGGGTCGAAGTATATAAATTGCAATATTCCACGAGACGCGCGAGCGTTATCCGTGTGGCATCACGCTTACACGTTTATAATACAATATATTTAATCTATTTTCAACATCGATTACTTAGGTCCGACTATATTTAATATTAATTTGGACTAATATATGCAATAATAAATTGCTGTTCTCTGAATATAACATTACATAAAAAAAAAAAAAAAAAAAACCACAATTAATTATTGGCTATTATCTAATTTCATTATCTAATTTAACTGAATCTTAGGCGATTTTTTCTTTTTTTTTATTATGTTATATTCGTTTTTTGGATTTTTTTTTTTTTTTTATGCTTATTTTGTTCTATTTTTGTTTTGCTTCTATGTATTTCTTTTTACTTCGGTGTAATTAAATTTCAAAAAAAGGTGTTTTAATTTACAATATTTTACTGTAATATGTAAAAAATTGTATTTACTAAAATTATGTAAATCTCTGTCCCAAGCAGTGTTCGAAGAACAAATTCATGCATTGTAATATTATGTAATATGCAATGTTTATGTATTTTCGATCAATATTTGTAATTTTTAGATTCTGAACGAAGTGAAGAAGCTAGTGTTTTCACAATGACGTTTATTTATTTATTTTTTTTCTGTGTACGTTTTTTCGTATGGAAATACTTGTCCAAAAGATTCAATCAGTAACTTTTCGAAACCGGATTTGCCTCTAAATGGTACTTAAAAGAGATCATTTTTTGAATTTCTCAATTCTTCAATTTTTTTTTGGAAAAAACTATCCAAAATTTGACAAAAACGACTCGGAAACCATCATTCTTTGATCCGAACTATATGAAAATTTAAACATAGATAGAAAATAATATAAGAAAGATTTTGGCGCAAGAAAATTTTGGGAATATGAAAACAAAAATTATTGGACATTTTTCTAACATTCAATTTTCTCGTTTATCTTTTATATTATTAACTTCCCTCGCGTTCAGAATCGTTTTATTGAAGAAATGATTTATTGTTTCTTCAAAATGCAATACACCCACCAAGAGCTTCACACCCGAGATGCGAAAAACACCCTGACGAGCGGTCAGTTTTTTTTTTTATTTAATTAAATAGATTTTATCAATAAAAATAATATGTAAAACACTCGATGAATTATTAAATTTCGAGTTGAGGTAAATACTCACCCTCCCCCCCCTCTGTCATTACTCATCTGCAAGCGTTGATTGCACTTCGTTCAAATCGGTTATTTTCCTTTTATAACAATGAACAAAGCACGCGCGTTGGACTCATATTTTATTCATTTTTTTTTTTTTTATTTTACCATCGATACAATATTTTATTACTCGTGACCAGTAGTCGTAAACTACAAAAATATTATGTTCTCCTTAGCTCAGTAATTATCATCGGGGGGGGGGGGCGATACGGCCCCCTCCCCAGTGGGCGGTGAAGAGTTTCTGAGGGGCAAAGTATATGTTTTGGGCGATAGGGGGACGGCGAGCATAATATATATCTACATTAAAGCCAATTAATTGAATAAAAATAAAACTGAAATACAGATGGAGCCGTTGGACGACGCTCCATGGCTTATCTGTTATTGTATTTTTCTGAATGCTTTCGATAAATATTGAAGCAGCAGATTAACAGATTCAAAAATTGATTGACAATTCAATTAACGAGATAATATGAAAAGCTTTATGAATACCAATTACATATTATATGTATTTTGTATTAAATTTTCATTTAATACACTTTTCAAATAGTACATGATTTTTATTTATTTTATTTTTTTTCAAGGGGGGCGTTGAAAAATATTTTGCTCTTCAGGGGGAGGGGGGTGACTTTCAAATAGGTTGAGAATCACTGTCTTAGCTCGACGCTTGGCCCACGCGTAT
Organism: Stegophylla sp. TES_Ste_2020; assembly: GCA_025469315.1. Taxonomy (NCBI): domain Eukaryota; kingdom Metazoa; phylum Arthropoda; class Insecta; order Hemiptera; family Aphididae; genus Stegophylla; species Stegophylla sp. TES_Ste_2020. The sequence continues at coordinate 12,037 of JAIPRM010010268.1, forward strand.
TGCCGCGGAATCGATGAGATGAAATCTGAGTGAAAATACATTAAAAAAAATGATATATTTATAAGATATATATATATATATTTTACGATTCGGGACTTACGTATACGTCGTCATAGTGTATCAGAGTTTGCGTTTTAAGTTTTGATTCAGACTACGTTGAATGGGGGCACTCGAATTGATCAATTTGGAATACACAGAGATTCGATTTAAAAAATTTTCCCGCGATACGGCGAGGTTCTACGACACGGTGGGTGGGCGGAATTATTTTGCCGGAGTGCTTTCCACCGTGCAAAAACTCACATTCGAAATGGGGGAGGGGGCGTAGGGAGGGGAGATAGTTCTCTTTTGAGTGTCAGTGTGCAGCAGCAGCAGCAGCCGGCGGACAGCGTGATATTTCTTCACGGAAGGGCCGCGGGCGCGTACAATTACGAGAGTGATTTGGCAAAGCCTTATAGTTTTTTTTTTTTTTTTTTAAAACGATGACACTTTTTTTTTTTACTCCGCCGCCTAGTTTTCAACGTGGCACTTCCACGTACTGACTGCGTATAATGATTGTAAGTGTTTAAGAAAAAAAATAGTATTTTTTTTCCCAACCCCCCTCCGCATCCGTAGTAGGGCCACGCGATTCCGTACCTCTAATCCGCCGACTCAGCAGCAACAGCAGCAGCAGGTGTGTGTTTTGTGCACGTTTTGTTGTGGCGGAGCATGTCTCGTTTGTACCAAAAAAAAATCCTTTTTGAAAAAAAGCATAGCCGGTTTGCGCCAAATTTACACCACTTGCTTTCTTTCAACGTTCATTATAATATGCGTGTAAAATTATGTAAGAGTAGTTGCAATTTAAAATTATAACGGATTTTATTACAAGCAAAAAAGGCTGGGGTGGGAGAAATGCTTGTAGAAAATAATAATAATAATTTAGGATTCGGCAAATATTTCATTTGAAAACATTGAAGAAATTATTGATTGTCGAAGACTGTTGACAAAAGAAATCCCTAATGATCCAAAATTCAAAAAAAAAAAAAAAATATGCAGATTACATGGTGGGAAATCGCATTGGAGAATTTTTTTCCCCTGACATTTAAACGTCTCGTTTCCTGTTGATCTAACTAGGACGACCCAAAATAGTAAATCTTTTTTTCATGTTCATTTTAACACGATTCGATTTCGTAAAGTCCATTCTTATATTTTTACATTTTTTTTTTTTTTTTTTTTTGACATTTTATTCAAAATCATTCAGATTAATTCGGCTATTTCCAATAATAATATACCGCCGAGGCAATCGACGGGCTTTACGAGTGATTTTCCATGTAAACACAAGCCTTTTCGACTTCAATTTGTTTGAAAAATAATTACCGCGTTGAAATCAAATACCGAGAACGATTTGAGGTCAAACAACTTAATGAAATGTAATCCTATAATATTGACTGTTTCGTGAAAGATAAACATTTTCAAAAACCTCATTGAGTTTTTCAACTTTTCCCTCTTGTTTTTGAGCATGACCATAAAAAACTTCATTCTTTAAATAAAAAAAAAAAAAAATATTTATTAATTTCTCTAAGGCAGTATGTAGATAAATGTATGTATTTATATTTGTGCGATTAATGTTAGATTCTGAGCGAAGTGAAGAAGCTAGTGTTTTTACAATGATGTTTATTTTTTTTTCTGTGTACAACTTTTCATATAGATATACTCGTCCAAAAATTTCGATCAATAGCTTTTTGAAACCAGATTTGCCTCTAGATTGTACTTTAAAGAGGTCATTTTTTGAATTTCTCAATTCTTCAATTTTTTTTTTGGAAAAAACTACCCAAAATTTGACGAAAACGACTCTAAAACCATCATTTTTTGATCTGAATTTTATGAAAATTTAATCATAGATAGAAAATC
>JAIPRM010010269.1:0-13923 GCA_025469315.1 Stegophylla sp. TES_Ste_2020
AAATTTTGGACATTTTTCGAAAAATTTTTTTTTTCTTATATTATTAACTTCCTTTGTTCAGAATCGTTTTATTGAAGAAATGACTTATCGTTTCTTTAAAATTTAATACGCCCTTCGTGCGAAGTATGTCCGGCTTTTTATTTATTTATTTATTTTTCTTTTCGTCGAAATTCTAACTCCAGACGGGTATATATATATATATATATATAAAAAAAAAGTTGACTAACGATTTTTGAGATTTTTTCACATCAGTTAGACACATATATGTCAGTGAGATCATATTTTAAATCTTCAAGTCTTAATATCAAAAATCAAAAATTTTATTACATAAAAACTAATAAAAATGATAAATTTTCAAAATGCTGTATTTAACTCTCAAAATTGATCAAACCTTTTTGAAATTTTTATGAAATGTTTTCGAAAACTAATTTTTAGTGGTGAAAATTTCAAGTCCCCAGCTGTGCATTATTTTAGAAGTTATGTCAAAAAGTAATTTTCAATTTTACGGAAATTTCGGTAATTGCATATATTTTGCCGTTTTTCGTCAATTTTTCGACAGTTTTTCCCCGTTTTTGGAAAAAGTATTGAGAAATTGGAAAAATGACCTCTTTAAAGTACCATCTGAGTTCGATTTTGGATCTATTAAGTTACAGATCGAAAGTTTTGGACGATTATTTCTATACGAAAAAGGGTTCACAGAAAGAGAGAAAAAAATATAATAAATAAACATTATTGTAAAATCTTAAGCTTCTTCACTTCGTTCAGAATCTAAAAAAAAATGGAGCTATTTTTTTTTACTAATTCTTATTCTAATATGTCCAAGATGTCGAGTTTCAAGTGTAACTCAAAAATTAAAATAAATACCTAATTAATTAAAAACATTTTGATTTAGTTTTTAAATTTTCTTAAGTATATTATGTTCATTATATTATAATTTTCAACTGTAATTTTGAAATAACAATAATAAAAAAAACAAACAAGTGCTTTATTTATATTTTTGTAAATAATTTAAATACGTAGTAAATATAATAAAACTTAAAAGTAACTATGTAGTAATACATTAAGAGAAAATGGATTGTTTTTATATTTGCCTTAATTTTTTCTTCAATTTCGAGTTTATAAGTAAAATAAAAGACGTTTACGTTTTGGCCCGCAGTTAATTTAAGTTTGAGACCACTGATACACCCTATTATCTTCTGTTAATATTGTTTTTAAATGAAATTATATTTTGTGTTATAGAAATTACATTTGTAGCATGAAAAATAATCAAATGTATTCAAGTGTTGTAATTTCTTTTTCTTTTTTTTTAATCTAAAACATATAATATGTGAAGTGTAAAATCTTCAAAAAAAAAACTTGAAAATTATTATTTTAAACAGGCAATATTATAATATTATGGCGGTTAAACGTTAGAAAAAAAAAAAAAACAAAGTACTAGATAACATTTTATTCGTACGTGTTATATAAATTATATAACACATGTTTCATTGTTAAGTACTTAACTATTGCAATTTCCGATAGATTAAGTGTTACAAAAAAAAAAAAAAAAAACGTGCTACGATAAATGATGGTTTTAAAATCATTCGTGTGTTTTCCTATAAAATCTGTAATGAATCAAACAATTCGTTTGAAATAAAATATAAACTACAAAAATTAATATGGTCACTCAAAATTAATTTAATGACTTGCAAACATTACAACTGGAAATCGCACACGTGATGCATTATTTATTTTATTATTTTTTAATTGTAATAATATTATAACTCAATTGTTGCACAACATTCATAATTAGTGGTTTAAGTATTGATTTATGTCGAAATTCTTATTTCAATTTCCAATCTATTCACTAACAAGTTGTGATTTCGATTTGAAAAGCTAATTATTTGTTTTAACAGAACTCAAAAAGAAAACTTTGTATTTTATCGATTTCAAAATTTAATATTGGTCGTATAATAACTATTACAAACTACAGAAATATATTTTAGCTAAATTTTAAATTTTATTAAGTACGTTAAATAATATAAATGTGCGATTTCCCTTAATAGAAGATTGCTACACTGTTCATTGAAACACATAAAATGGCCGATGGGCATTTTTCGATCCTCAGAATACCTTTGGTTAGTGTGTAGAATTAAAGAAAAAATAAAAATAATAATATATCACGTCTTTAATAAAACGATTTTGTAAAGTGATTTAGTTAGGTAATTTTTAATAATGGTACACAATATTGATTTTAAGTTTTATATTGAAAATGTTACATATATTATACGAAGAATTGTTTTTATATTGAATAACAAAATAATCCATGTCGACGGGTTTTGAAATGTAAAGATTTTAAAATAAAAAGCTTTCACACCTGATTTTAACAAAAATGTAAATTAAATTACCTGTTGAGTACTGACCTATATATTATGAGTAAGTTTGTATATAAATTGTTCACCTTAAAAAACAATAAATTTCATATGTTTTGTAAATATCGCATGTGAGTATGAAAAAAAAATAATATAGTTAAAGCTCCACTCAGAATCTAAAAAAATGAAATAAGAATATTGTTTTGACAGTGTTAAGTCGTGGAATTTATTAAGAAAAAGAACAAAATTGAGCTTAAAGTTACATATTCTAAGATTTAGATATATTTTATAGGTACGTGTTCAAATTATGGTTTTAATTTTAGATTCTGAACGAAGTGAAGAAGCTAGTGTTTTTACAATGATGTTTATTTTTATTTTTTCTGTGTACCACTTTTCGTATGGAAATACTTGTCTAAAAGTTTCGATCAATAACTTTTTGAAACCGGATTTGCCTTTAGATGGTACTTTAAAGAGGTCATTTTTTGAATTTCTCGATTTTTGAATTTTTTTTTTTTTTTTGAAAAAACGATCTAAAATTTGACAAAAACGACTCGGAAACCATCATTTTTTGATCCGAATTTTATGACAATTTAAACATAGATAGAAAATCATATGAGAAAGATTTTTGCGCAAGAAAATTTTGAAAATGTGAAAAAAAAAATGTTGAACATTTTTCTTTTCTCATTAATTTTTTATATTATTAATTTCCCTCGTCCGGAATCGTTTTATTGAAGAAATGATTTATCGTTTCTTTAAAATTCAATACACCCGTCAAGAGAATCCCCGTCCGACGTGCGAAGAACACGCCGACGAGCATAGTACACACTTTTTTTTCCAGATTTTTGTGGTTTTTAGTTATTCGAAAAAGCTTTACTCACTTGATAGTAAAGTAGTAGATCTGTAATTATTTATTTGTTTATAATTTTTATTTTATTAAATTCCATACGATTCACGTAATATAATGCGAAAATGTATTGTTCTTACATCAAAAAACAGCATTCTCGTTATTAACTCTTGTAAAAATCAATCGACTCGTATGTCGTCTTTGTATTTTTACCTTTTTTTAAAAAAAAAATATGTATATATAAATCTTAGTTTTCAAACACCACCTGTGAACAGAGCAGGTTGATCACTGCTGTACCACACAAATCGAACACAAACCGGGTCCGCGATATTTGTGAATTACAAAAATATCATCTGACCGCTGCAACGTATCGTTTTCAAAATTTTCAAAAAACAAAATACAATACCGGCTTTTTTTTTTTTTAAATTACCATTATATGCGTTTATTATTGCAATACACGTCTGTATGACGACAACGAAAAGTCGAAAGCAGACGTATAAAAATATAGAAAAAAGAAAAAACGGCGTTTAATATTGGTTTCCGTGGCACAACTCTCGGGTCAAAGACTCCTGGATGAGGTTCTCCAGAGAGTGCTGGACGAAGCGTTGGAGTTTGTCCTGGACGATGGACGCGAATTCGGGCGGCACGTTCTCCCGGTCGTTCGGGTCGAACCGGAAACCGGTGATGTCCACGTTGGCGTTGACCTGTGCGCACGACGACAACTGTCGCTGTTGCCGTTGTCCGTCGTAAGACTTGTTGACGACGGTCACGTGAACGTCGGCGTCGGGGATTTCGAAGTTGGCGGAACGGATGCGGATCGTCTTGCCGGCGGCGGTGGCGGCGGCGGCCGACCGGACGGCGAGCGTGGACGACCACTGGAGTTTTCCGAGAGCGAAGTGATAACGCATTTTGTACAGGTGGGCGGCGGCGGACTCGCGGTAGAACGAGACCGCTGTGCAACGCATCATCGGTTCGGTTGCCGGTTGATTTTCGAACCCGATGTCGGCCATCGCCATGGACACGCCGTCTTCGGTCCACCAGTTCATGTCAAACAGTTTGCCCGGGTTTTCCTCGGCCACGGCTATCGGTTTGCGCAGCTCCCGCTTCATCTGGCCGATAACGCCGCCTTGGTCGACGGACTCGATCACTCGGGCCGCGATTTCGGTTTGCAAAACGCCCAAGTATCTGCGCTCCAGTGCCGCGTCGAACGCTCGGGTCTCGGCGCCGTCGTCGGTCTTGACCACCGCGTCGGCGAACCGGAATCGCGCGGGCATCAGCACGGCGGCGGCGTTGATTTTCTCTTCGCCGCCGTCCTCGTCGTCGTTGAATCCGGTCGACACGTTACATTTGACCCGGTTCATGGTGACGGCGAATGAACCGGCCTGGGCTCCGGCCACGTTGGACTTCAGCGACCCCACCGTTTCGATCTGGTCGAATTGGAATTGGGCCAACAACGTGTCGCGTTCCGGGTTCAAGTACAAGTAGTCCAACCGACCGTTGTCCAGGTGCTTAATGGTCGCGTCGTAGAAGTTGACGAAATCGCGTTCGGACATTTTGATCACGTTCTTTTTGACGGCCGCGGCGTGCGCCAAATACTGGGCGCGGTCCGCGATCCCGTTGTCCCGGGCGATTTTCTGGAACGCGGCGATTTTCTCGATCATCTTTCCGGTCAGACCGGTGGCGGCGGCGGCGGCTTGGTTTTGACCGCTCTGCCCGGATGAAGTAGTCGCGCTGTCCAAGTCGTTCTTCTGGTACTTGTCGTTGTTATGGTTCAATTGTTGTTGGTTGTTGTGGTTCGACGGCTGTTGGTCGTTGTTATTGATCCACTGTTGGTTGTTGTCGTTCCGTTGTCCGTTGTTTTGGTAAGTATCCCCTTCGGAAGACCTATCGTAAGGTTCTCCTTGCTGGGAACGAATCCATTGGTCGTCTGAAAATATATAATATTATTAAAGATTCAAATCTTGTTATAGGCTACGACAACAATCTTTTTCGATTCACGGCACCCCATATACTTTCGAAAAATTCCGAGGCACCCTAAACTCTATACGAGTGGTCCGTAACCGGTGGGGAATTCCCCCCTAGAGGGCAATTAATGAGATTAAGAAATAATGAGCATTTTTTTGATAATTTTGTTAAAAAAAAGTTAATTTTAAATCAGCTTCAGTTATTCAATTAATATTTATACTTAACGTTATTATTTTTGTTTTCATATTTAATAATTTTGTTGTTATTATTATTATTATTATGAGTTAGCATGTTAACTAATATCTAATTCTTGTAAAATAATGAAAATAAAAATTCATTAGTTGTATAAAATATATACGTATACTTATATAGTAATTTATTTGTATGGTCAAAAAAAAAAAATATGTATTTATTAAAATTATGTTTTAAGAGGGATATGAATTTTGAAAATATACAAAGGGGGGAATATGCTTATGCTTTGGGGGAGAGGGGGGGTATAAAAAAATTTCGGAGCCCTGGACCTGTATAGTGTACGTATATGTATAGTTATTTTCCCGGGGGGAAAACAGTCCATTCTGGTCACCCCCTTGAAATAAACACTGCTGCCTCCCCCCCCCCCCCGGTTCAAACGGTGGAGATTTTTGAAAAATTATTATTATTATTTTTTTTTTTCTGTACTTACTGCTGTCCGCTTGGTTGCCGTTGTTGTCGAAACGGAGGGCGGCGACTTGGAGAGCCACGCCGGCCAAGAGAACCGATGCGATAATAACAAACGAAGTCTTCATGTCGATGACGGAGAAACTGACACTGGTACTGCGTCGGTACGGCCGACGGGTATTTATATGATATACGGCTGCTGGTCGCAGAGGTAAAGCGGCCGCGGAGTGTGGACTTCGGCGATAATCTAGAATCGAGAAAAACGGCGATGGAAAAACGATGATTACGGACAATCGAATATTTCCACGGAATTTTATTTACGTCTTATAATATTGTTTTCGAATTCATTTCGACTTGTTGTCGTTATTACGCTCGGTCAATGCTGAAACGGCGATTTTTCAACGAATCCCAATTATTATGTAATAAAGCAGTGCGTATACACTATAATACACTAATTTATCACATATTATTTATATTTTTATTAAATTTTTATTATACTAAGCACGTTAAATTCAATAAAAATTTCTAACACTAACACACTTATTGTAATATTCCACAATAATAATGCTTTCGATGTAAGTTCACAACCGTACGCACTCAAAATAAAAAAGCCGGGCATACTTCGCACGACGGTTGGGATTCTTTTGACGGGCGTATTGAATTTTTGAAGAAACGATAAATCACATTTCTTCAATAAAACGATTCTGATCGAAGGAAGTTAATAATAAAAAAAAAAAAATTTTAAAAAAATGTCCAAAATTTTTTTTTCATATTTTCAAAATTTTCTTGCGCCAAAATCTTTTTTTGTATGATTTTCTATCTATGTTTAAATTTTAATATAGTTCGGATGAAAAAATGATGGTTTCTGAGTTGTTTTTGTCAAATTTTGGATAGTTTTTCCCCCCAAAAAAAATTGACCTCTCTAAAGTAAAATCTAGAGGAAAATCCGGTTTCAAAAAGTTACTGATCGAAACTTTTGGACAAGTATTTCCATACGAAAAGTTGTACACAGAAAAAAAAATAAAAATCATTGTAAAAACACTAGCTTCTTCACTTCATTCAGAATCTAAAATATAATAATTATTCATTGAGTTCAAAATAAATTATATTTTTCCATTTTCGCTTTATCGTTTTAAAAATATTTCATTGATAGTAAAATAATTATCAATTTATTCACGCGTGTCACTAAAAGTCTAAAAAAATAATATTATATAATATAGTTTTTGCGTTTTAAAGTTTTAAACTTATCAATTTAATTTAATCAATAAAATAATTATTTGTAGAAAAGTGATAAATAGAGCAATCTTTATGTTCACGTAATGATATAAGATATAAGAAAAATTATGTGACAACATTAATAATAAATTAAATTATAATTTTAGAAATAAGCTTAAAAAATGTATTCAATGAGCCTTCGTTTCAAAAAATTTTACGACTGGCTGAAAAACATAGTAGAAATCAATTTCTAAAAAAAAAAAAAAAAAAAAAAAAAAAAAAATAAAGAAAAATTTAAATTAAATATCGAAAAGAGTTTTCATAAAAACAAAATCGCGTTGTTTTACGCCAAAATTAACAGTTTTATATATTTTATATATTGAAGGGTCGGTAGGCGTGCTGCCAAATCCCAACTATTTTATCATTTAATGAGATAATATGTATCCAAGGTAAGTTGTATAAAATTTTCACCACATAACATCAAACATTTTAAATTGTATTAGACAAAATTGAGATATTTCCAAAATGTTCTAATAGTCCAAAAGTGATTAAATTTGTTTGAAAATATATTTGAGGCTGTATTACGACACTATGGTTAATAAGAATGAATATTTTAATTGCATAGTTTTACTATCAAATTACTAAAATATATTTCATGCAAATCGAGTTTATGATAATATATTTTGGCGTTTTAAGTATTTTTTACATAAATTTGAAGTTTTTTCTTCATTTTGGAATAACCTTTGAGAATTTCTCTAAAATGTCAACTAGAGCCTATTTCTGATCTTAAAGTTTACCGAGCAAATCTTTTGGAAAAATCATTCTACGAAAGTGTACACTGAAAAAAAATTCACATAATAATAATATTTAACGTGTTATTGTTTTATTAGATAATAGATATCAACTGGGTTAATGGGAGGGGTCCGGACCCCATGGACCCCTCCCGTAAATACGCCACTGCTCTCCGGCTTTCTTGTCTATACTTTTCAATAATTATGAGTCGAGGGATTTTTTTTTTTTTTTTTTTTGTTTTTGACCAGAATTTTGTTGGCCGGTCAAAATGTAAGCGGTCAATAATCGGCCATATTTTGAACGATCAATCGACCTTGTGCCAACCAGCTAATATTATCACGTGGTGTACACGGGATTGTGAAATATATTTTTTCTATGTTCGATTCATAATAATAATATAGTTTTCGATAATCGGGTGGAAAATGAACACTCGCCCGAATGAAAAAACCGAATGTATATTTAGACTTTTTCGTTATAGATTCTGAATGATGCAGAAGAAACGGGCATATTTCATTATTTTAATTTATTAAAGGGACTTATAGGAGTTTTTCAAAAATCATTGAAAACATAGCTAAGTAATATAGAAATGCGTTTCATAACAGCAGGAGTTGTATGCAGTTCTCTTAAATTTGCATATTTCACATATTTTTCAATATTTAATTCGAGTTTTCTTGGTGTCGGAAAATTTTTCTCTGAATTTCTAAAGAGATTAGATTTTATTTGATATTTTGATTTGTTTAAATGTAAGCTTAAAAAGAATAAAGATTTTTTTTTTAGAAAAAAAAAAAAATAGAAATTTCATAAATAATAGAAAAATAATTAATAATACATATTAAAATACGTTATACAATATAATTTTTAAATATTTTGAGTTTTTACAGTAAAATTAATGTTTTATAAGAAATTATTTTAACATTTTTGCATATTTTTAGAGCATAAATGCATGCATATTTTAAGTTTTTTTTAGAGCTATAAGTCCCCAGGCCTTAGATTTATCACCGTCACTATGCAGTAGAGTTTATTTTTGTGGACCGTTAAAATTACAAAATGTGTCTTTTTTACATTTCGAGATCGTCAAAACGGGGCGGAAAAAAAAATAATAAAATAAATTTATTTACTCGCTCCCCGTGCGATTAATGTGACCACCTAACCTAACCTATAAATTATTATGTGTACGAAGGATTCTTTAATGCGTTTTATTCCAGCCTATATTTCGAGTATAATCGTTTAATTCGCAATTCGGCTAATAATTGGTCAATCCACGCGCGTATCCTAATCTAAACAATTCGAATTTAAATGCGGCAATAAAAAAAAAAAAAAAAAAAAAAAAAACGTAGTGAAAGTATAATGACTCGAATTTACAGATAAATCTAAAAATAACAACAAAACGTTCACATAACAATAATGTATATTGTATTATGTTACAACAATTTTTTTTTTCTTAATATAAACATTCGAAATAGAGTAAAATATTATATAATAATATACAAAAGTTTCTTTATTTAATGAAACCTAAAATGATATGAAAATTTCATATTTTTTAACTACCCTTAAGAGTTATGTAATGTTTTCCAACAAAACATTTTTTTTTTTTTTTTTTTTTTTTTGAAAATACCTTCATATTATGTTGTCAAAAAAAATATGTAGTTCCCATTTGATTTTAAAAAGTTCACCCCTAAAACTATCCCTTATGGGGTTAGTTAAAAAATATGAAATTTTCATATTATATTTTAGGTTTCATATTAAAAAAAAAGAAACTTTTGTATTTTATACATTTTACTCTATTTTGAATATTTATATGACGAAATCGCTGTAACATAGTTCTGAATCACCCTGTATAATATTTATTAGTGCGTTGTACTGTGAATAATTATTATAATTATTTATGCGCGAAATGCAATATTATTATATTATATTGTATTTACGATTTTTTTTTTTATAATTCATATTATACTGCGTCCGTAAACTATTTTGGAAAGGAGAGAAGAAAAACATAATAATATTTTAGTACTTCGCTCCCGCACGTGTATATGCCATTAATGAGACCGAATGTTGATGAAATTGGCATTTTATTTATATTTTTCAAACGCTTAAAATTTGTTTCAACAACAAGCAAATCTAAGTATATGATTTATGTTTAGCGTTATACATGTTTTTAGGGATTTTTATTTAGTAGGCTCTATTCCAAAATGGATTGGAAAGAAAAAATGTAATTTAGTTACGATTCCGGTTTCGGTTTTGGAATAGTCATTAATTTCGGTTTCGGTTCTTGAAATGTTAAACAATTTGTTTCCAACTAAAATATATTTTCAACAAAATTTGTTGAAAATAGTGTTTTTAGAATGATGTTTATTTTTTTTTCTTTGTACAACTTTTCGTATGGAAATACTTGTTCAAAAATTTCGATCAGCAACTTTTTGAAACCGGGTTTGCCTCTAGATTGTACTTTAAAGAGGTCATTTTTTGATTTTCTCAATTTTTCAATTTTTTTTTTTTTTTTGGAAAAAACTACCCAAAATTTGACAAAAACGACTGAGGGAAACCATCATTTTTTGAACCGAACTATATGAAAATTTATGCATAGATAGAAAATAATATGAGGAAGATTTTGGCGCAAGAAAATTTTGGAAATGTGAAAAAAAATTGTGGACAATTTTTTCTCATTTATTTTTTATATTATTAACTTCCTTCGTTCAGAATCGTTTTATCGAAGAAATGATTTATCGTTTCTTTAAAATTCAATACACCCGTCAAGAGAATCACACCCGTCGTGCGAAGAACAACCATCGTGCGAAGTATGTCCGGCTTTTTTGTGCTTGTGTGTTATATTATTTAAAATTTAAAAATTGATTTCAAGTTTCATAGGAAAGTTTATTTTAATTTAAGACGAAAATCATATGATTTGAGTAAATCTCACAATTTTAAAGGCATTCTTTTTTTTTTTTTTTTCGAATCACTGAATCATTTATTTTTGAAAGCCATTTTTGTGCGATTTATGGTATATAGATTATTAACTACATAAGTTTATAGGAATTTTTTCAAGTTATAATTTAGTTAAAATATCTAGTTATAATTTGAAATAGTGGAATAAAAATATATATTATTTTCAACTAAAAGAAGCTGCGCGTCGCAATAATTTTAAAATATATTATTTTTACTTGAATTATCATAAATTATGCCGGGTCTATAAATACACGCGCGTTGATACACGTGTCGATCAAAAAAACAATCAATTATTATTTATCCGTTATTTGAAATAAATTGCATTTTGTACCTACCTTTTCGTGCCTATTCGCAAACATCAGGTAATTATAAACTATACGCCTGTTGAAAATTTAATGCTGACATCCCGGTACTGCTATTCTGAAATCAAATTTTAAGATCAACTTGTTGACCGTGACAATGAAGCTCAAGGCTTTTGTTATTGGATACCTTTACACAGAAAAAGATAACGAATAAAATATAATTTAGGTTTGTGTGTTGATTGGTTTATGAACTGAACTTCTTAAGTTAAGAGAAGATTTGGAAAAATGTAAAATTTTTAATCGTTCAAATACTTATATAGGGTGAAACATCCCTTGGTGGACACAAGGACGTAGCCAGGATTTTTACAAGGGGGGGGCACGTAAGCATAAAATTTAAAATATTCATTAGAATATTAAATATTTAACATATTAAAAACATACGCTTTTGATCAGGGGGCATTTGCCCCTAGCTGCCCCCCCCTTGGCTACGCCCTTTGGTGGACACCTCCGCTCAACAGCGGAAGTTTTAGATTTTTAGCAGAGCAAAGATGCTTGTGTGGTTTTACAATGACGTTTACTTTTGTTTTTTTTTGAAAAAGTTCTCGAATCATTAATTTCGGCATAGGTTGAAAATTTTGTTTGCACAGTACTTTTCAAAGAGGTTATTTTCAAAAAAACAATACCTAATAGTAGGTACTCACACTTTAAATTTTCATCAAAATTATCATTATATAGTACAAACAAAACTCTATTTTTTTTTGGAGTAGGTAACTATAGAATTTTGGGTTTATAGTTTTTTGTAATTTGTTTCAATTAAAAATAAAAGCTATTTCATAATTTTTAAATCTTTAGTCAAATTTTTTTTTTGAAGTCAGTTCATAGAATAATTTTCTACAAGTGATTAAAAATAGAAGCACGTCTGAAATTACTGTAAATCAAAAAGATGTCAAATTTATTATTACGTTAAGTATATAATATTTCAATTTATTATGTATTTATGCCGGTCTACTTTCAGTTACATTTTTGTTTAAAATCAGTTTAGTTAATTTTTAATTCTAAGTACTTTAAATTTAAATAATGGCAAAATTGATCATCTTGTAAATAGCGACATGTTATTAAATCGACAAACACATTCAGTATGAAACTATAGTAGTTATTGTTCTGAATAATTAACTTATAATAAAATCGTTTTGTTGGAGATTTAATTTTATTTATTGTCTCTTTAAAATTCAACATACCCACCACGAGTATCCGGAATATTCCACACATGATTTTTTAGGAATGAGATTATTTTCGCACTAGACTTCAATCTTCGAATAGCAGAAACTACCGAAAAACTAAACTCTTATAATATTAGTATACATTTTAGGGCTTCTTTTTTTAAATTTGTTTACTTTTTTTTTTTGAGTTTCATCGGATTTTGACACTGCTACAAAAAATCATATCCAAAATATTATTTATTACAACTTTTAAAATTACAAAATCATAAAAATTCATACTCTATGCAATCATCAGTCATATGACCTACTATCGTCGAAGTAATAAACAAGGATGCATCTTTCTTTTTTTTTGTACAATTATCGGTTATTTTTAGAACGTTTCGCATGTTTTTAAAGCATTAAAATTTGTTCCCTCGTAAACAGTGTTTTGTAAAGTCGTCGTTTGGGCAAAAAGTATTGATGTATAGTACATAAATGTACAGAATATTATTGCGTTGAATTCGTTGTCTTTAGATATACATATATAGATGAATACAGAAATGTACAGAAATGATTTCATTTAAAGGATTGATATTATAATTTGACTTCTCGACTCAAAGCGGTATATCAAGTACATTTAATGGTAAACTCATCCTGTCAAATTTAACCATTAATGTCCAATAACGGGGCTGTTATTTGAAAAACATTTTTTTCGGGGGGCTAATATGATTATTTAATTGATTTAGATCCCCAAAAAGGCAATAACCTTATGTAATCCTTAAAAATTTTAAGGGGGCTTAGCCCCTCAGCCCCCCTCTAAATGCGCCTATGGCTGTTATTTATATTTTAAATTTCAAAAGAAGAATTCAAATTATATATATTTTTTAACATTTCTCATTTTTTGTTTGGATAAAATAAACGAAAATTAAACTTGTGCAAAATATGGGGGTGCTTATTTAAAATTTTGGATTGTCAGTCATCTCTTAGTGGCTGGCACCCTCCCCCCCAAAATTGCGTTGATGTTACACTTTCCGAATGTTTTCTAAACATTGATAAAATTAAGAAGAAGAATATTATTTGGAAATTTTTGATACTTTGGTTTTCGTTATTATTAATTCGAAAGATAAATAAATATTTAAAATGTCGAATAATAATAGGCAATTGTTAGTTTTCCACTTTGATACCATAAACATTAAATTGGTATAGTTTTAAAAGTATTGAACGAAAAGGAAAAATTTAAATGTCAAATAAAAAAATACTCTTTTTTAGAATATTGAATCAAAAGTATTAGTCATGCGAACATTTACGGTGTTAGATAACACACGAGTTAGGTATTTGGTGAATGTCGACATTTCATTTATTAATATTAGATTCTGAACGAAGTGAAGAAGCTAGTGTTTTTACAATGATATTTATTTTATTTTATTTTTTTTTTCTGCGTACAACTTTTCGTATAGAAATACTTGTCCACAAGTTTCGATCAATAACTTTTTGGAACCCGATTCGCCTCTAGATTGTACTTTAAAAAGGTCATTTTTTGAAATTCTCAATTCTTCGATGTTTTTTTTGGAAAAAACTACCCAAAATTTGACAAAAACGACTCGAAAACCATCATTTTTTGATCAGAATTTTATGAAAATTTAAACATAGATAGA
>JAIPRM010010270.1:0-13922 GCA_025469315.1 Stegophylla sp. TES_Ste_2020
TTCAAAAAAACGACTCGGAAACCATCATTTTTTGATTCGAATTTTATGAAAATTTAAACATAGATTGAAAATCCTATAAAAAAGAATTTGGCGCAAGAAAATTTTGAAAATGTGAAAAAAAATTTTGGACGTTTTTTTTTCTTTTATTATTAACTTCCTTCGTTCAGAATCGTTTTACTGAAGAAATGATGAATCGTTTCTTTAAAATTTAATACGTCCGTCAAGAGAATACCACCCGTCGTGCGAAGTACTCCCATCGTGCGAAGTATGTCCGGCTTTTTTTTTATGTTTTCTATCGAAACACTATTTCTTTTTCAAAAATGCTCGGATCAGTACCCGTAGAACAGGTTTTCAATTAATAATTTCATTAATATGGTACTTAAAATGTGTGACTTTTCGGCAGTTTCTTTATTTTTGCTGGAAAGTAAGGGAAAACTATTGAATAATTGAGTAAAAACGAAAAAATATTCCTTAAACTAAATTTTCACGAAATGTTTTGTTTTTAGTTTTCGCATAGGGTTTCGAAACCGTACTTTCACTCCAATTGACTCAGTGGCGTACCTGTGGGAAGGGCGATAGGGGCATTCGCCCCATCCGTGGGCCGAATAAGGCGTGCATAATATTATAATATACGTACCATATAATAATGTGCGCATTGTTATTTATTTTAAAACTTTTTTTTGTTAAATGTACAATTATTTTAAAGGCAACATTAATATACGTATGTTGTTATTTATCACGGCTATAAATATTTCATAATATATTAATTATATCCTATGGAAATTATTTAAATTTTCTGAACACAGTCATACCAGGAAGTTGAAAAATTATGACCCATTGAAGATCAATTTTCTTGATATCTCCGATGGGTTAACATAACGTTTCCTACCATTACCTTCTGATTATAAAATAAAATTGTTGTCAACATTAAATTTTAATGACACTTGTTATACTTTCTCACTTTCTAATCTAATCAACAAAAGTATTGAATTAATTAATTAAAAATCTTATATATTTAAATACTTTGCACCATGGATTTTCTTTGCTCCTTAGGTGGGATGCTCTTGGTGAGTGTACTGAATTTTGAAGAAATGATAAATAATCCACTTCATCAAAACGATTCTGAGTAGAGCTTCAGTTGATATAAAACATATTTACTTAAAATGTATAAAGTTTATTTATAACAAAAATTTTAATATTTTGTAAAACTACATTTCTAATATTATTGTCTATTTATATTTAAATTTTCATAAAGTTTGTATTAAAAGAAGATAGGTCCAAGTTTTTTTTTTTAAATTTTGGATAGTTTTTCTCTCATTTTGAGAAAACTATTGAGAATTTCGAGAAATTACCTCTTAAAAGTACCATCTAAAGCAAATTTTTGATTCAAAAAATTGCTGGTCGAAACTTTTGGACAAGTATTTCAGACTTTCATAAGAGAAAGTGTTTACAGAAAAAAAAAAAACATCATTGTAAAAACACTAGCTTCTTTGCTCCATATACCTAAAAAACGTTTGTGTATGATTTAGTTGCTGTATCCGCTAATAGGTATCTATAAATAATATTAATATAGACACAGTATTACTTTTTTTAAGGAATTTTATATTTTGAAAGTAGGTACAAAATAAATTTCGCCCCACCCATATGAAGTACCTAGGTACGCCACTGACCTGACTGTGATTGTTCCACTGGACTACCATTATCCGTGCGAAGACTTTTATTTCAGGGGGTGCACATTATAAATTAGGGGCCCAAATTATTTTAAACATAAATTGTTGTCGATTTATTGCAGTGTAGGTTATCTTTAAGTTAAGTTATCTTGCAACATTTTTTTTTTTTTACAATCATATCTATTTACGTCGTTTATTGAGCAAGTTTGTTAAAAATTGATTAATAACATTTGTATTTATTTACACATTATGTTCGGTTGGGAAGGCTCTAAGCTGCGCCACTTCAATCATCTTGCATTTATTACTAATCAAATACAAATTATTTTGCAAATTAAAGTAGGAACAGAAAAATAAAAAAAATATTTCTTTAGTCAATGATATTATCGATACAATACATTATTTCTTTGTTAAGTCTATCCATGCAGACTACAATATATAGATTTGTATAATCCAATGATACATCGTGTGTAAGTACTTGATTTTATGTACCTATTTTCAATAATTTTTACTTTGTTACTTAGTTATCTATAAAATAAATTATAGCATTTTAAGTATGTAATATAATTCTACAGAACTGAAAATATTAACTTAATTTTTATGAACAGTGTTTGAATTTTAGCAAATATTGTTTTTCAAATTATACTCTAGTACAAACGCGACAATTCAAATTTGGTTCTTATTTTTGCAATTAGGGCTCCAGTTAAAGGATCCGGGCGGGGATGCCTGTGCACCCTTGGCACCTCCTGTGCGCACGCCTATGAGACTACCATGTTCATGTCGACACGGGATGAAATAATATGTATTTAACATAACACGCTCAAATATTAATTTTCAATATCAATAAATTCCATAACTATTCATGAGTACGGATTTTAGTTTATATCATCGTACTCAGCGTAAAATAAAAAGTCAGACTTACTTCGCACCATGGGTTTTCTTCGCTCCTCGAGTGGGATACTATTGGTGGGTATATTGAATTTTAAACAAACGATAAAATGATTCTGATCGAAGCTTCAGTTAATATAAAATAGTAAAAAGTAATTGTCAGTATAATTAACAAATGTTATTTTTGGAGAAAAAAAATTTCCACATACCTATTAAAAATTGTCCTACACCAAAATATTTATTGTCTATCTATATTTAAATCTTCAGAAAGTTGAGATTAAAAAAAGATAACTTATAAGGCGTTTTTGCCAAATTTTGCGTAGTTCTTCCCAAAATTTGAGAAAACTTTTGATAAATTCAAAAAATTACGTCTTAAAAGTACCATCTAGTGGCAAACTATGATGCAGAAAGTTCTTAGTCGAAACTTTTAGACAAATATTCCTATTGGAATAACGTGAAAAGTACAAAAATGATTTTTGCACTATTCGCAATTTCAACAACTCCGTTTTAGTTACATAATTTACTGATGCGTCTCAGATTCTTTGACTCAACGTCACTGTAATCTCCAAGGATACCATTTTTTTACACAAGATTTATAAAAAAAAAACAAATCTGGATGATTAGAATATTTGATAATGCTATCTAAAGAAATACCGTCTAAATCTGGTAGCTCATGGTCTGTAATGTATGATCACTTATACCACCATCTAGTTGATACAGCAGAATTATAATAATCCGGTACATACATTAATTACATACAATACATTAATTTTCTGAATAGCCTAATTACTGCTTTTGATCTGTTTGTAATAAACAATAAAATAAGTCAGCCATTTGGAAAAATAATAAGTATTTTCTAAAAGAACTAACTTTTTTTATTTTATTTGCAATAAGCCTGAAAATTCGCTAGAAAAAATGCGTCAACTCCAAATGGACTAACCCCAACGAAAGTAGTCAACGATTTGTGAAAAAATTTTTCTTTTTTCTATATGGCCTACTATGCAAGCACTTATAGCAGAGTTCATCGATATATTTTTAGATTCTAAACGAAGTAAAGAAGCTAGTGTTTTTACAATGATGTTCTTTTTTCTTCCTTCTTTTCTTTATTTTTTTTTTTCTGTATACTCTTTTTTTCTAGGGAAATAATTTACCAGCAAATTTTTAAAACCAAATTTGCCTCTAGGTGGTACTTAAGAGAGATCATGTTATACATTTCTCAATTCTTAATTTTTTTTTTTTTTTTTGGAAAAACTATCAAAAATTTGACAAAAAAGACACAGAAACTATAATTTTTTAATCCAAACATTATGAAAATTTAAACATAGATAGACAATAACATAAAAAACATTTTGGAAATGTAGAAACTATTTTTGGACATATTTCTAACAATTTTTTTCTCATTATTTTTTCCCCTTTTCTTTATTTATCAGGTAAAAAAAGTAAAGTTAAGTAACGTCAAGTAATGTAAAATAATGTAGAATAATGTAAAGTATAGACAAGAAAGCCGGTGTACCACCGATATTCTCAACTCTTCAGATCAAATACACTTGACAGATTATTGAAACAAAAACGCATAAATTATTTATTTTTATTGTTATTATCATTCCTATGATTTTATGTCGTACAACATACTTCACGAATGCGTAACGTTTTTGTACTAGGTAGAGATGTTATTGTAAGCATTGTTTCAAAAACTCCTTGAAATCTATATCCATATATATATATATATATACATATATATAATATAATATATGTGAAATATACGAAATTACGACTTGTAAGTAAGTTTGGTAGCATCACGGATAGTGTACATAAGTGTGTATTGAAATCTGGTACATTAAAGAACAATATGAATTTCAATTTTTTTAATCAATCTAAGCGATCGGTTTCGTCAAATTAATATAACCACATATAATATTGTGTCATCATTCCTTTACATTATGTGATATTAATCAATCAATATAGTTAATTTTAGATTTTGAACGAAGTGAAGAAGCTAGTGTTTTCATACTGATGTTTCATTTATTTTTATTTTTTTCTGTATACACTTTTTCGTTGGATCTACTAGTTCAAAAGTTTCGATCAGCAACTTTTTGAAACCGAATTTGTCCCAAGTTGGTTAAGGGATATTTTTTTGAATTTTTTAAAAAAAAACTACCCAAAATTTGACAAAAAAAACTCGGAAACCATCATTTTTCGATCCGTATTTTATGAAAATTCAAACATAGATAGACAATAATATGAGAAAAATTTGGGCGCAAAAAAATTTTGAAAATATAAAAAAAATTTTTTCATTAATTTTTTTCCCCCTTTTCTTTACTTATTAGATTAAAAATAACTAAAGTAAAGTATATACAAAGAATCTGGACATATTTCCCACCATAGATATTCTTTGCTCTTCAGGTCAAATACTCTCGGTGGGCGTGTTGAAAATGACGACTATTCTTATTCTTTATATTGTCTTATTGAAGAAATAATTTATCATTTCTTCTAAATTCTACACACCCACCAAGTGTAACTAACCCGAGGAGCGAAGAATATACGTGGTGCGTGGTATGTCCGGATTTCTTGTGTACACATTACTTTAACTTCACTTTTCTTTTTTCTGTACACGTTGTCTTATAAATATATAATCAGTAATATACCTAGTGGAGGGTAAACTTGGGTATGCACGGCATCCCACTTGCCAAATTTTAAGATGAGCATATAGTAAAGTATACAACTTAAAACCTCGGGTATGCGTTAGAAAAATGAAAATGTGCATAAATACCCAGTATCCACTCAAGAAAAAAATTTAATAATTTTATTAACTTTAACAAGTAAAGAAGAGCACAGAAAAGCAAAGGTAATTATAAACAAGAAAGCCACACATATTTCGCACCATTCTTCGCTCCTCGGATCAGACACTCTTGGAGGGTATGTAGAATTTTGAGCAGATGATAAATCATTTCTTTAATTATACGATTCTGAGTGAAGTATCTTAATAATATAAACAACAATAATAGTCGTCATTTTCAACACACCCACCAAGAGTATCTGACCCGAGGGGAAGGTTCATGGTGCAATACACTTCAGGCTTTTTTGTCTAAACTTTAATTTACTTATCTTTTCTTTGCTTTTCTTTACTATACATAACTTTTTTTATCTTAGAAATAAAGAAAAGAAAAAAAAGATGATAATATTAAAAATAAAAATAAATTGTAGAGAATATTGTAAGAAAAAATTTCCTAAATTATTTTTTTGCGTTTTCAAAATAGTCTATCTATGTTTAAATTTCCATAATGTTTTGAATAAAAAAAGATAGTTCCCGAGTATTTTGGTCAAATTTTGGGTAGTTATTCCAAATTTTGAGAAAACAATTGAGAACTTTAGTAAATGGCTTTTCTAAAATACCATCTCGTGGCAAATTTGGTTTCTAAATGTTACAGGTCGAAACTTTCGAACAATTATTTCTGTATTATGAAAATGCGTACACATAAAATAAATAAATAAACATCATTGTAAAAACACTAACTTCTTTGCTACACTTAGAATTTAAAATATATGGCGTATTTTATTTTGAAGTATCAAGTATACGCAAATTATTCCTAATTATAATTTGTTTTGTCGGGGGGGAGGGGGGGAGAGGCGAATTTGAATGACTCTCTTTTTCATGTTTTAGAAATTGTTTGGGCATACGCATACATTATTTTTGGACTACCTCAGTAGTTATGATTAGAATCTGATTTACAAAATGTTGAGACCAAGCATAAATAAATAGTTAGATCCATAATTTTGATAAATATGCTATACGAAAATATTATTTAAACTCTGTATGGAATGAAGCAGCTAGTGCTTTAAAAATTATGCATATTTCTTTTCATTTTTTATTTCTTTTTATGGAAACACTATTTCGTTGAGATAAAAAATTAGGTCCCGAGAGTACTTAAAACGGGTCAATTTTGAAAAAAATGAAATTTTTTTCACCAATAGTTTTTTCATATGTTTTCCTATTTTTGTAAAAATTTAAAGTCTGGTTCAGTAAACTAATTTTCACAAGCGTTTAAATTTAGAATTACAGTTCAAATGACTACAAATAACGACAGATTTATTTTCATAGTTATTTCATTACATATTATTTAATTTATTGTTTTTAGAATGAAAAATTGTAAAAAAAACTTATTCATATATAGGTTAGTTTAAATTTACATTTTTATTAAAATCAATGAAGTCAATAAATTTTTAACAACAACGCTTCAAAGTTCAAAATACAACATAACTGATCATTCTCGCGAATAATGGTATGGACATGGATTATTCTATTATTAAATTGTTAAACATACTCAAAAATAAAACTAAAATCGGAGCTTTACTCAGAATTTCCATTGTTTTATTATTAAAGAAATGATTCATCGCTTCCTTAATATTTTCTACACCCACCAAAAGTAGTGGTGCAAAGCGTGTTCGGTTTGTTGTTTTCATAAATTCCTATTCCCATAATGTAGGGAATCCTGTTAAGAAACATTATACAAACCAATTAATAACATTTAATAGTTCTACGAAAATCAATGTGTTGTATACTTATATAACAACAAACTAAGATTTCCTATATCTTATCTGCATACTACACTTTATATTTTATACAGTATGCTCCATGTACGTAACCTAGTCAAAATATTTTTCTAACCAATTATTTTATACTGTATTATACACAATTAAAAACGAAAGTAATAATACATTTTAAATGAAAAAAAATAAATAAAATGTTGACTGTAAATTAGAAGAGGTTCCACAAAACATATTGTGGCAATTTCACTACATTACAAACTTTAAATGTCTATATAAGTACCCTGGTACCCTCTAAAAACAATGAGGAAAATAAATAAAAATCTATATTCTCTTTCAGAATATTAAGATGAATGCAATGGTTATCTAAAAAAAATTTCATGAGAATTGTAAAACATCATTTAAATTCTGTGTGGAGAGAAGAAGTTAATATTTTTACATGATATATTTTTATTTGTTTATTTGTTTTTTTCCGTGAAAACGTTTTCATACAAAAATACTTGTCTAAACATTTTGAACAGAAATTGTTTGAATGCTATTAATAGCTATTTAAATATATGTGATTTTTCAAACAGTTTGATCAAAGAAAATTAATTATTGTTAGTATGTGAAGCTTTTTTTTAGTATTTTTTTCCTAACACTTTTTATCATCAAAATTGTTTTTCTTATGTTTTCAGTGATTTTTCCTGTTTACAGCTTTTGTAAGTTATACATTATAATATTTTGTATTTTTTTATATATAACTGACAATTATTTTAATCTTGAAAATTTTACAAACACCTTTTCAAGGTGAATTTTGAATAAAATGTAAATATTTAACTGAAACTCCACTCAGAATCGAAATAATTTATCGTTTATTTAAAATTCAACACATCTACTAAGAATATTCCCACCGAGGAGTGAAGAATACCCATGGTGTGAAGTATACTGGCTTTTTTCATACTTATGTAGTATAACTCGAATGTATATAAATACGTTAACCACATGGTATCACTATACGGTATGACACACTGTACAACAAGTACAAATTGTTAGTAGTACGTGTGAATATATATTTTTTTAAATCATTTGTTATCCTTATTGTTTTCTTCGAATCTGTCCATAGACGTTTTATAAAAATAATGTATTTTGGCCTTTGATTAAAAAAAAAAAAAAAAAAACATCAAAACCTTGAGCGGTATGCTCACACGTGTTCATTGCCGGTACGTCATGTAAAAAAAAAAAAAATAAAATAAAGTGATAATAACGCTAAAGAGTTTCCTGTAAATTGCTTATCGGGCGGTATTCGAAAAGTGTAACTCCGTCTGTGTACTTAATGATGGCACCTAATTATTATGATATTGATTATTGAATGTTATGAAACACGAAATTCATTTAAATAAAACTTTTTGATATTTAATTACAAACACAATGGTTATTTTAAGTCCATATATTCATGGTCTCCCATAAGAGGGGGTGGGCTCAAATTTTACCAGGGGTTCTCTGTCATCCATTGTACAACGTATAAATCTTATACTGATCGTACGTTCATAAAAAAATTGTAAATAAAATAATAACATTTATGCACGAGTAATGTATTCCAGAAAAAAAAAACAGTTATGCAAATGTATAAAATATGCATTCTAACTTTTTATTTTATTTTTTAAGGGGTGGGGGGTTATTAGGTCACAATGAGATTCTGAACGCTGTTGAAATAACGATGCCTAGCGTAGAGTATTTTTATAACTGATTTTTTTGTCGAATTAGTTTTATTACCATCTACTTTGTTGGTAAAAATCATGATTATATAATAATACACTTTATCAGATTTAATCATGCTAATAGTTCAATTGGTTGACGGACAAAGCTTCTATCATTATTTGCATTGTATTTTTGTCCATTTATAGGGAAATCAAAATGTTCTTTTACCCAGGAAGTCGAAATATCAGAACTTATTGTATCGTTGCTCTATAATAATAAAAATATGGTTTAATAGTCACCTTGTATTTAGTACCTTGTATTGTTTTGTACCTTGTATTTAGTAATTTATCATTTTTCTTTATTGAGTTTTCTTTAAAAAATTTAAAATTAACAAAAAAAATACTGAAATACTATGATATTAATTTTAAATAAATTAGTAAATGTTTTTTGGGTAGTATACTTTGTCCAAAATGCGTAGGAAAAAACTAACGGAAAACTTAAAAAAAAAAAAAAAAAGGTTAAAATTTGTAAAAAAAATAATTATTATTAAATCTATATTGATATACATATTTTATTTATTTTCATAACTCCATTATTGATTGTACCACGAATTTCAAATTTTCACTATACAGTATGTAAATTAATTAGAAAATCAGAATTATAGTTCAAAATTGAAAGTGCAGTTTTTTTTAGATTCTGAACGAAATGAAGAAGCTAGTGTTTTTACTTTGATGTTTATTTTATTTTTTTCTGTGTACAACTTTTTGTATAGAAACACTTGTCCAAAAGTTTTGATCAGCAACTTTTTGAAACCGGATTTGCCTCTAGATGGTACTTTAGAGAGGTCATTTTTTGAATTTCTCAATTCTTCAATTTTCTTGGGAGAAAAAACTACCCAAAATTTGACAAAAACGACTCGAAAACCATAATTTTTTGATCCAAACTATATAAAAATTTAAACATAGATAGAAAGTAATATAAGAAAGATTTTAGAAATGTGAAAAAAAATGTTGGACATTTTTCTAGCATTTTTATTTTTTTTTTTTATGTTATTAACTTTCTTCGTTCAGTATCGTTTTATTGAATAAATGATTTATCGTTTCTTTAAAATTCAATACACCCGTCAAGAGAATTCCACCCGACGAGCGAAGAACACCCCAACGAACGAAGTACACTATTTTTTTTAAATATTATATGTGACTAATAGCCTACTTTTTTCCGTAATTAAAAAAAAAAGAAAAAAACATGTAAATGAACTTTTTTATTTTTTAAAATTTAAAAAAAAAAGCCATTTCGTTGAGTTACAGATTTGTAAAACGAGGAAAAAATTTAAATCGGATAAGTTTTGAATGAACAAAAGCGTGTTATGTCATCAAAAAATTGTAAAATCGAACGGGTTTAAACGTTTTATAGCCAATAATATTCCAATAGGTAATAATTAACACAGTCATTAATATGTTTTGTAATAATTTAATTTAATTTATTTTCTTGAATATTCAAAATGTCCACCATAAACTGTTATGCATAATTTAATTTTATAGGCCCATGATTTTTGTAATGAAATTCACGTATCGTTGGGAATATTTCGTACTTTTTTCAAATGGCCAATAAAATCTAATTATGTAAAGCAATTTCATACATTTAAATATTTATAAAAATATTAATGAGATCAATAAATTAAATCAATTAAAAAATTATCAATGAGTTGAAAGACATTATTATTATCTGTTAGAATATAATTAGTGATGTATTAGGTAAAAAGTTTAAAAGCTGTAAGATTAAAAAAAAAAGCCGGACATACTTCGCACGATGGGTGAGATTCTCTTGACGGATGTATTTAATTTTAAAGAAACGATAAATCATGTCTTCAATAAAACGATTCTGAACGAAGGAAGTTAATAATAAAAAAAATAAATGAGAAAAAAAAAGTAAGAAAAATGTCCAAAATTTTTTTTTCACATTTTCAAAATTTTCTTGCGCCAATATCTTTCTCATATGATTTTCTATCTATGTTTTATTTTTCATAAAATTCGGATCAAAAAATTATGGTTTCCGAGTCGTTTTTGTCAAATTTTGGGTAGTTTTTTCTAAAAAAATATTGAATAATTGAGAAATTTAAAAAAATGACCTATTTAAAGTACAATCTAGAGGCAAATCCGGTTTCAAAAAGTTATTGATCGAAACTTTTGGACAAATATTTCTATACGAAAAGTTGTACACAGAAAAATAAATAAATAAAAAATTAACATTGTAGAAACACTAGCTTCTTCACTTCGATCAGAATCTAAAATTTGAAAATACCAAATGTTTTCATTCATTTAAAATTCAAAGGACTCCATAATTATTTTTTTTCTTCGTATTACTATTATACGAGGCTGTGAATTTAATGCACTAAAAACTGACAAAACATGCTTTAAAATATATACTAAAAATTCAAAAATGAACACTAAAAATCAAACAATGCTTTATAAAAATGTTTTTATTACTTCAACAAACAGCGTATTATGAAATATGTGCCCAAAATTTTATTTAAGATTTCAGATTACGAATTTATAGATACCAAAACAATAATGATTTTACTATTGTGTAACGATTCATGCTAATCACTAATCAATTATACTACTGTAATATAGTATGTTCTCGATGCACAGAAAAATAAAATAATGATTAGATAGGTATGCCCTACTAAAAATAATTTTTCTTTGTAGCACTTTTTTCATTTGAATACATAAAGGCTGACATTTTTTTTATTACGTAATTCAAAAACACTTTTGATTTGAATTTGGGCTACATGCAGCAAAGTTACATGATAACTAATTATATACACACGACTGAAGTGGTTACAAAAAAATCATTTAATGCCAATTTAAACTAGATTGGAGGGAAAAAATAAAGTATTTTGAATAAAAGCATAAATCCAAAAAAAAAATCATGAAATTATCCCTTAAAATTCCCTAACCATTAAATATGTAAAAATGTGTTAAATAAGATATTGTATTTGAATTATAAATAAAACAAAACAAATTTCGTTCGAATTTATTTCCTTATACGATGTAGCAAAAAATCACGTAATTCACAGCCCTACTAAAATGTAATTTTATAAAATGGCTACTATTGAATTTTTCAAAAAAAAAAAAATAAGAATATGTTTTTTTTCAACTACTACTAAAGCTATTATTTACATATTATATTACAAAAAACTGCATTCAAATCTACATTACATTTTTAATTAGAACTACTGATTTTCCATTTAATTTACAATATCATACGGTATATCAACAGCACTTTTATAAACTTAACAAAAATTTCAAAAAATATTGTTTGATATTTTAAAAACTCAATATTTATTTTCAATAAACCAAGTTATAATTGTAACTTTTGTCTGATGGAAATTTAATAAATAATAATATTTTAAACATAAATTAATCCTTAAATTCATATTTTTGGTTTTCGGATGAATTAAATTGAATACATTTATTTCGATCCGGATCAAAATTTATACAGATTTGATGCTCAGCACTAATTAGAACCGGTAATAAATTAATGAGCCTTAAGGACATAGTAATACGAATAAATAGGTTATTTCGTCGTAGCACCATGTAATAATAATAAGAAAAAAATAGGTTTTTCTGCGAGTAGTTAGAATGAATTTAATTTGATATGAAAAAATTAGCTCATATTTTGTAACAAAGTTTTTCTTTTAAAATATTCTCAAGTAATATTTATTGTTAAATTAGAAATTAAAATTGTTCGCTAATCAATAATTTGTATATAATCATCACAATATTGCATAATATAGTACAAACACTTATTTTTTATTTTGTACCTATATTTATTCATATATTTATTTAAATTACTTTTATAATTAGTTTGTCGGCTCTATTAATTAATGTAATCTACGAAAAAGATTGAGATAATATACCCGCGCGAAACTTTGTGTGAAAATATGACAATACCTATTGAAATTTTAGACTTGTTTCATAGGTCATGTAAATTGTGTTAATATTTGATAATCGAGATGATTAATATTCGACCCAAACGAACGTAAGAGAATAAAATTAACACGAAAAGAGTACACTTGACATTCAAAGCTAGGTACTTTATTCAATCTATTGTTTATATACAATTAAAAAACTTTTATAATTATATCATTATTGCACATATTATATGCAGTATAATATCATAATGTATGTTTAATATCAATAATAATTAATAATATAAGGATCTAATCAATTCCGACAATGTTGCATCGATTCCATATTATGAGCAAGTAGTTTTAAAAAAATAGGTACCTATTTATAGCCCCACTCACTAGTTATCAGTGGCTTAAACCAGCGATTCTCAAACTGGGGGTCGCAAACACATTTTTTGGGGTCACCAATACATTAAATAGCAATGGCGGATACAAGGGAGGAGCAATGGAGGCAATTGCCCCTCCCGTTCGCAAAAAAAGATATCAAATATTCCGTTTGTAATTTTTTTTAGGAGGTTTTTTCGCTGTTGGGTTAAAACAGTTTAATTGTTGCAGTTTTTACGATAGAATCAGTAACCGATTTATCTATTTTACAACATTTATGTCAATTTTCTTTGGTTAACAGGGTGAGGGAATTTCGCAATCTATTTTAAATTAACTACCCAATGAGCTAGAGACTATACCATAGATTAATTAAATTATACAATATAGTATATATTTTAATCTATGGCTATACTACAGTGGTTTTATCGCGGAGTAGAGCTTCGGCAGAAAGACATTTTTCAGCTCTTAAAAGAATAAAAATTTGGCTGCTATGAAACATGTTACAAGGAAGGCTCTCTGGATCGGCGATTATTCATAGTCACCAAAATCAATATGTAGACATAGATGAAATAATTACAAAATATATTGCGAAATACTTTTGCAAAAACTAATAGGAAAAAAGATTTTATATTTTAAAATATTTTAGTTGTCTTATATTTTATTAATTGGTAATTGGTTAAATACGGTAATTTTTTTAAATTTTTAGTAAGTATTTATTTACAAAATTGTATGAAGATTAATTCGTTTTTTAGATTCTGAACGTTAGTGAAGAAGCTTATGTTTTTACAATGATGTTTATTTTTTATTTTTTTTTTTCTTCCTCTGTGAACACTTTTTCGTATAGA
>JAIPRM010010271.1:0-13921 GCA_025469315.1 Stegophylla sp. TES_Ste_2020
TCTTTTTTTTAAAATTTCGGGTGTTTTTTTCAAAAAAAAAAAAAAAAAAAAAAAAAAAACTGAAGAATTGAGAAATTCGAAAAATGACCTCTCTAAAGTACCGTCTAGTGGCAAATCCAGTTTCAAAAAGTTGCTGATCGAAACTTTTCGACAAGTAAATGTATATACAAAATAAGTGTTCAATAAAAAAAAAAAAAAAACATCATTTTAAAAACACTAAAAAATTCGTTTTTTTTGGAGGAATTCACCTGAATTTAGGGAAGTGTTTACATGTGCCCCCCACCTCCATTGACCCGCCGCACCGAGGATTGGCTCGAGGAGGTGTCGGCGGCACAGTCGACGCCGAAACTAACCAACTAACGGGATTTAATTATTCGATTATTCGCATTAAAAACTAACAGACGGCGCGCTAAACCCGTGTAGGAGGTTTTTATTTGCGCAAAAATCGCAGTGTGTTCATATCTTATTAAAATCCATTTCATAACGCGACTACAACACACACACACACACACGTGTGTGTGTGTCATAATGAACGCGGAAAATCGTCGTGTCGCGCGCTTTTACGCGTATAATAATATAATTTTATAATATAATAATAATAATAATAATATTATTCCTTACGACGACGTTACACTATCTCGCACGTGCATTATTCGAATAAATAATTTATGCGAGTGGCGTTCACACGTCCACACACACACACACACGCGCGCGCGCGCGCGTAGGCGTAATATGACGACTTATCTGCGACAGTGTGCGAGTGCGGCGGCGGCGGCGAGACTCGATTTGAGCGTTAATAAAATATATATTCAAGTGCCGAAAAACGCACACGAACGTTTCGTAAATGTTATGAATTAGGACGCGCGAAATACAATCTTAGAGAGAGCTGTTGTTGTTTGTGTCGAGCGTTTTAATTAATTGGCCACGCCGCCGCCAGAAGAACACGTGGTGTTTCGTTCGTATACGCGCAATGATAATGTGCTGCTTGATGCTGATTACACTGACACACGCCGGGAGATTATCATATTATAAATTTGTATTATACGCCCCCCCCCAAAAAAAAAAAAAAAAAATTTAGGGCGCGTCTGATGATCATACAGGGTGGAAATAAAAATGTGCCGGAAATCCATATTACCTAGATCTCGACATGATCATTACATTGTAATGAAATTATAAATTTCGATTTTAATTTTGATCCTGTGTATAAATTAAAATTATTTATATTTCATTGATTGTAGCTTTCAACCTGTGTGTCTATTATTATGTATCATTACTATAAAATTAAGTTAATCTACTGTACTTTTACCCCTTGCGGGTGTTAATTAATTAATAAATAATAATAAACGTAATTATTATGATTGATATTCGTATAATCAGTGCACGTCCGAATAAGAATATACTTTTTTTTTTTTTTACAACACTGTTGGTGCTAAACGATTTGTGAAAGAAAAAAAATAACTAACTAGTTTCTATGATAATCCAAAAACGTCTCTATTATTATTACTATATTTATCACTTTTTTTTTTTTTAATACAGTGTTTGTTTAATATTTGTTATTTTAAGTAGTTAAAAAAAAATTATATATTGTATACTGTTACTCCATATTACACCACCACAAGCTTAGCTTAAAGGTGTAGGTAATTTTTTATTATTTATGCAATATTTTCTCCTTGTATTATGTTATTTAAATAATAAAATCTAAAAAAAATAATAATAATAATCTAATCTAATTGTCACCACTATATTGGACGCGAAATTCTCATACGATTCAATGTACGAAATCGTTTTCACAATTTTGACACCACTGCAGTGCTTGGTTAGGTGCTGAAATTTAAAAAAAAAAAAAAAAATGACTAAACCTTCAAATCCGTGTTTTAGTATAAAAAATAATATTTCTCGCGAAATTCTACCCAAAAATAATGTGCTACATTGTTTTTTTTTTTTTTTTTTCATTTTCAGCACCACCGAGTACACCACTTGATGCCAAAATCGCGGGAACGATATCGTATAACGAATTGTTTGTGAGAATTCTGCATACAATTCACTCAGAAACCCCCTAAATCCACTTTTACACTTTTTGCAGAGATAATCAATAAAAACTTTGTCATGGATTTAAAAGGATTTTTTAAAACTTCCAAAAATTACCAAAAATACTCGACCACTTACTGTTTTAATAGATATTAGTGTAATTTTAGCCGAATAACTGGCTAAGGAAGTGGGGAAAAATATTTTTGAATTTGCACATGCAAAATTGTATTTTAGGGGGTTTTGGGGGTTAAATTAAGTGGTGTTAGAAATATTTCATAATAAAAACAACATCTAATTTGTTATTTTTAGAAATCGTTTGAACACAATTAAAAATTTGAGTTGTAAAAACAAGTACAATTTTGAGTTGTAAAAAAAAAAAAAAAAAAATGCGTTTATTATTTCACGCTCTGATTAGGAATATCATATGGATTACCATGTTATTTTTTTCACCCTGTACCAATGCAGAAGACTGCACGCGAGTGTGTTATTATTATTATTATTATTATTACGCCTTGTACCTATAATAATACCGAGTACACACACAATATTATTATATTTTATTAAGCTCCGGCTTATTGCATAGCATAATACCACCGTGTCCCGTGAGTGTGAGTGACTCTGGAGAAATTATTATTTTGATTATAATTTATAACATTATCATCTCTGCGTTCGTTTGAACTACTCAAAAGTGCATTATTCACGGGCCAGTCTATTAGATTGCAAATCGCCCGGGACACGTGTGTGCATACGTTGCTAGAGATCCGTAAGAAATCGCTCCGACTCTCGTTGGCCGTTGTGATAACGTTTTGGTATGCCGATTCCGATTATTTTTCCTGATAGGCTTTTGAATTCAAAACGTATTTGATTTGTAATTATTTTTTTTTTTTTTTTTGGATTCTGAACGAAGTGAAGAAGCTAGTGTTTTTACAATGACGTTTATTTTTTTTTTCTGTGTACAACATTTTCGTATGAAAATACTAATTGTCCAAAAGTTTCGATCAGCAACTTTTTGAAACCGGATTTGCCTCTAGTTAGTACCTCTAGAGAGTTCATTTTTTGAATTTCTCAATTCTTCAATTTTTTTTTTTGGAAAAAACTACCCAAAATTTGACAAAAACAAAATTTTTGGAAACAATCATTGTTTTGATCCGAACTATATGAAAATTTAATCATAGATAGAAAATAAGAAAGATTTTGGCGCAAGAAAATTTTGAAAATGTGAAAAAAAAATTTTGGACATTTTTCTAACATTTTTTTTTTTTTATAATTATTAACTTCCTTCGTTCAGAATCGTCTTATTGATGAAATGATTTATCGTTTCTTTAAAATTCAATACACCCGTCAAGAGAATCCCATCCGTCGTGCGAAGTATGTCCGGCTTTTTTTAATATTTGACTTTAAATTAAACGTGATATTTCCAGCATCGTTTAAACATGCAAAATTATCAACGATGACAATGTAATTGATGTTCTGAACGATAAATTATTTATTTTAAAGACGTATATTATCTACATTGAAATAATTTAAACAATACTAAAAAAAAAGGACGTACTTTGCACCTTGGGTATTCTTCACCCCTTGAGTGAGATACGCTTGTGGGTGTGTCGATTTTTAAAGGAACGATTTTTTATGAGAAAAAAAGTGTTAGAGAAAAATTGACAAACATTTCAAAATTTCCTCGTGTCATAATATTTCACATATTATATAATTTATCTATATTTAAATTTTCATGCAGTTTGGATATAAAAAAAAAAAATTTGCATGTATTTTTTGTCAAATTTCAGGAAGTTTTCCCAGTAAAATTTTGAGAATTTCAAAATATGACATCTCAAAAGTTTATCATCTAGAAGCAAATTTTTGATTTCAAAAAGTTGCCGATAGAAACTTTTCAACGAGTATTTCTATACATAAAAAAAAAAAAAAACAAAACAAAACATTATAGTAAAAACACTAGTTTTTTCACTACGGTCAGAATCCAAAATAAGTTTGATAATTATTTCAATTATGAACAATGCACGTTTCAAAAAAAAAAAAAAAAAAAAACAATGCAAAATATGTAATTATCATAGTTACAAAATTAACTAATATTGACAATATTACTTTTTTAATAACGTAAACAATGTCTCAAAAATAATAAATAGCCAATGAGAGCTCGCGATTTCCTATGGGTCTCAGAGCAATGTAATAATGCTGTATACGTCTTATAATATTATGTGCCCGAGACTGGGAGTAATAATAATAATAATAATAATAATAATAATTTAAAGAAGCGGACAGAGTGCTACTGATTCGACGACGGACGAATAATAATATCATGTCGATAGAATAATAATAATAATAATAATATTAATATTGGGTATGTGTATGTACGTAGATACCTAAAAACTGTGTTATTATAAACACGTTTAACGAGTTTTGGAATTTTTTTATCCTTTTTTCTATTCGATATAATGGGCGTACCGTTTTAATATGCGTTTTCATCGGGATTCCGATATTATTAAAATCCGATCGGATTTATCGTTTTTTCTACCGAAATAATAACACATACACACACACACACACACACACACTGTTTGTTTTCGTAGATATTATCGAATATTATTATTATTACGGACGGATAATGTTGTCGTATATCATATTTTATAATAGACTCAAACGGCTTGGGGGCGCGAAAAATTAATCAAAATCTGCTGTAATATAAATTATATTACATTGTTGAAACCGAGCCAATATAACGCGAAAAATATTATTACTGACAAATAACCGAAACCGCTTGGTCGGGGCGATATCGAGTGAAGAGAAGTCAAGTTATTTCGAACCGAGTTACATACTTATTAACGAGTTACATTTTTTCTTTTAAATGATTTTTAAAATAACTCGTTGTATATTTTGTTTCCAAAATATGCCCTAACTTATCACTTGTTTATATATTTCATTTTGTAGCCGCGTTAAGTCGATTTTCGTATAACTAAAAAATTGTTTTGAACAAGTCGTTTTCAACGTGAAAAAAACGAAAATCGGAAATTATAAGAATTCACGAATTAAGCGACGATGTGTCAAAATCAAAAATAATTACTTGATACTTTTATTCATTAAGTAAATTTGTAGATTTTAGTAGATTTTATACATTGACTACTTGAATTTCATCATTTTGTTTAGAATTCCGAGTCAAGAACATGAATTTTATACTTTTCCTTCTCATTTTTGATATTCTATAGTATGCCGGATTAAAAATTTGCCTCTCATATAGGCCAAAAGTTTTTTTTCATCCAAAAATCTGATTTTATTTTCCATACATACATATATATATATAAACCATATAATAATTATTTATGTTTATAACATTTTTATTTTTATTAATTAATATTGTAATTAATTAGTAAAGTATATTGTAATTTAAATTTAAAAATGTATTTTTCAACAAATGCACACTGTTAAATCAAAATGAACATAATATGTTGTTTTTGAAATGTATGTATAGAAAAGTTTGAATTTCAACAGTAACTGTGTAATTTTTTTTTTATTATTATTTGATCAAATTGCCTTATCGATTGCTCTGCGTTGTTTATTTCCTCTCTCAATAGTGTGTTTATATTTTAAGAATGCGAATATTTTGTATTAAAAAAAGAAATATAAGTATATTTGGAGGAATACGAAAAGAGGAAGAGAATGATATTATACTTTTGGAAGAAAAATTACTTTGTTTTTTTTTTTTTGTTTTTTCTAATTCCAAGGAAATGTAGAATGGAAAAAAAAACTTGATTTGATTTTTGGAGTAAAATTTTGATTGTAAGTATCAAAACTTATTTTAAACTTGGTAATTTATTTTTTTTGACTAGGCAGTTACAAAAATTGCACGAGTCTTATTTTGAACTTAATACTTGACTTAAATATTAGTTTAAATTGGGTTAAACTTGACTAGTCATAATAAAAAAAAAAAAAAAAAAAGGAACTGTCCACTCTTACAATTATTATTATTAAATTAACAATAATCCGACTGCACACAATAAGGCGCCAAATAAGTCAATATGGCGTCGTCACTGCGCACCGATGTGTCCATAGAACTGTAAAGAGAACCCCGTGCGTTTCGTTTTTTTTTTTTTTTCCGTTTCTGTTTCCGAAAGGATAGGCGGCGAATGTCGTCGGATATGAACACCGGCGATTTTTCGTATACGAGAATGCGAAGAATAAAAACGTGCTCCCATAATAATAGAATAGAATAAAATGAAATAATATAATAATGGTGAAAAAGAAGCCAATACCATTTTTGAAGAATTTGTCTCCCAGTTCTTTATTCCGTGTTTTTTTTTTTTTTTTTTTACCTTCGCGCCGCCGTCTCCCGCTGGTCGTCCCCGTGCTGCCAGTGTGTACACTATATAGATTCCCGAAAATCGCATGCTCGATTGTTTCCGTGTGAAACGAATGAAATGGAAAGCGTCGTCGCTCCAGACGACTGCGACGACGACGACGACGACGACGATTACACGCGCACGCGGAGCACAAACGGCCGCGTTTTATTTCCGTTGTATGTGTATTTTTTTTTTTTTTTTTTTTGCTCCTTAATTTCAAACGACTTACGAAATTATCACGCGCGTTTGAATCAGACTAAGGTAAGGGCTGTACGCATACTGTAAGGGTGAGACCGTACGTCGTGTTTGACACAGGATCGTCCTTTATTTCGGCTCTGTGTCCTGTTGCCCCGACAAACATTTCTCAGGACGCTTTTTGTCCCGTAATATTTCAAGTCTGTCCCATATTAATCCGGGTTTTTTTTTTTTTTGACTTACCGTTGATTAAAAATTTTTGAAATTAAATTATTGAATAAAACAATCTGGAAGAATCTGGAAATCTCGCGGATGCTTGTTAGATCGGTTATAATAATCGTAAAATAAATTAACGAGTTTTTATTTTTTTTTTTTTTTTAGAAAGTAAACTATACAATGTACATGAATAAAGGATTTGAAAAAAATTTTAAAAAAAAGTAACAATTTAGTTTAATTATGTTGATTTATGTTTTACAAAATAATATTATTTTTATGTGATTAAATTTAATCCATAATAGGTAGTTTAAAAATTATAATTTTTCAGGATTCAAAAACTTAAAAAAAAATTATACATATATATATATATATATATATATATACTTATTTATATAAAAATATTATGAAAAATATTTTTGTCCTGTATTTTATTTTCTTAAATATGGTCAGCCTACTGTATGACATAAATAGTATTAAAAATACACCAAATAATTTTATAGAGTATTCATTGAATACTCTATAAAATTATTTGGTGTTTTTTTTTTTCATTATAACCACATGTCTTTATCCATTAAAAATAGGGTAAATTTTTTTTTTTAGTCCACTTAATAATTTTTAAACATCCCCTAATGCAGTGGTTCCCAATCGGTGGGGAATTCCCCCTAGGGGGGAATTAAAATACTGCACAGGGGGGAATTCTGATATGATGAAATGATAAGAATATTTTTTTAGATAACTTTGTTTAAAAAATTAATTTAAAATCTACTTTAGTTATTTAATTAGTATTTATACTTTATTTTATTATTTTTTCTTTTATATTTAATAATAATTAATAATTGGGTTATTATGTTTAATATTATGTGTTAGTAGGTTAACTAATATCTAATTTATAAAATAATGAAAATAAAAATTCATTAGTTGTATAAATATACGTACTTCTTCTTATAGTTATTTTTTATAATTTATTTGTATGGTCAAAAAAAAAAAAAAAAAAATTATATATATATATATATATATATATGTAAAAATTGTGTTTTAAGGGGAATATGAATTTTGAAAATATACAAGGGGGGAATGAGATTTTTGAAAAATTACAAAGAGGGAATAGAATAAATAAGGTTGGGAACCAATGCCCTGATGGTTGTCGGCATTCATTTATAGGGTGACTTTGAAAAAATCGGTCAATATCTCAACTGATTTTCATCGAATGTATATCTCTCAAAATATTTTGCATTTCAATCCATTGTGTCAAAGTTTTTAATTTTTATTTTAACTTATAAATTTGTCGATTGTGTTGAAAAACAATATACAATCATCTTATGAATATATATTTTAGATCCTGAGCTAAACGAAGCAGATAGTGTTTTTATAATGATATTTATTTTTATTTTTTCTTTCTTTTTTTTTTTTTTTTTTTATGTGTACATGTTTCTGTATAGACATGTCAAAAAGTTTCGAACAACAACTTTTTGAAATCGGACTTTTCTCTATATTCTTAAGAAGTCCTTTTCGAAATTCTTAATATTTTCTCAAAATTTGAGAAAAACTATACAAAATTTAACAAAAATGACTTGGAAACTATCTTTTTTAATCCAAACTTTATTAAAATTTAAACGAAAAATACATTAAAACATTTTTTCTACCACATTCTCCCTATAAAATAAAAATTAATAAAATTATCTTTTTTCCTTTTCTTTATACATTGAGTAAAAAAAAAAAAAAAGGTAAAGTAAGGCAAATTAAATTAATGTAAAGTAAAATATGAGTAAATATAAGAAAACCGTACATACTTCGTACCACGGGTATTATTCGCTCCTCGGGCAAAATACTTCTGGTGGGTGTGTGTTGAAAAATTAATATTGTTTTTTATATTTTTAATATACGCCCATCGCGCTCAGAATGATGTTGTTGAAGAAATTATTTATCTAATAGATTCAAATGAGCGATATGTATACCCAATGGCGCGAACTGTGTCAAGTTTTCTTTGTCTTTTTGTTTTTACATTTTAAATTCGTGAAGGACGCGCGATGGCTTCGGCCGCGTCGTCGATACGCCTTTTATTATTTTACGAAACGGTTGTGCGGCTTCTCACGCGCCGCCGCCGCCGCATGTAAGACGTTCGCCAGTGTTTTGGACCGGAAAATGTTAACAACAACTGTTACCTAATATTATAACATTACAGTTTAGTGCGTATAAAGCACCCGTAAGACGCTCGCGCACAAACGAATATTACAATACGAGTATGGTAAAAACAATCTGCGAAACGAAGGCTTCACCGCTGACGATAATAATTATTTAGGTTAATTACATATTAGTGCTTATTAGACGACCAAGTAATCCAATTGAAACGACACCGCGCGGATAATCGTTTATCGTAAATAATAACAATTATTATTATGCGATTCGCACGATTTGTAAATGGAGTTACGCCGTCGCCGCCGCCGCTGCTGTTGCTGATGTGGTAACAAAACTCGATAATAATTATTGCACTGACGTTTGAAGTCGGTAATAACGCGCGTAATAGGTGTCAACACTCAATTAAAATGTTAAATGACACCGCACCAGTCGTGTAGTTGGGATAAGACAATAATTTTTATTTATTATTTGCATTTTTTTTTTTTTTCTCTTATATTATTGACTTCCTTCGTTCACAATCGTGTTTTATTGAAGAAACGATTTATCGTTTCTTTAAAATTCAATACACCCGTCAAGAGAATCCCACCCGACGTCCGAAGAACACCCCGACAACGAGCGAAGTACACACTTTTTTTTCTCTTTCTGGAAACACTTTTTCGTATGGAAATAATTGTTCAAAAGTCACGATCAGTATCTATATCGAACAGAATCGTACTCAGATGGTACTTTAAAGAGGTCATTTTTCCAATTTCTCAATATTTTTGTCCAAAAACAGGGAAAAACTGTCGAAAAATTGACGAAAAACGACAAAATACGCAATTTCTGTAAAAATGAAAATTACTTCTTAACATCACTTCTAAAATAATGCAGCTAGAGACTTGAAATTTTCACCAACCACTAAAAATAGTTACGAAAAAATTTCATAAAAATTTCAAAAATATTTGATCAATTTTGAATTGAGTACAGCATTTCGAAAATTTCACGTTTTTTATTAGTTTTATTATTATTTTTTTTTTTATCTAGATTGAGATAAAGACAATGTAAAAAAAAAATCTATCTAGATACAGATAAAAGACAGGAAGGTTCACCGATAATTACCTGTTTTTGACCCGACTGCAGTTCGAGTATGTTTTTTGGATGAACATTTTTTCAAATCAAATACGATTCCGCTAAAATAATATTGAAATTCGACCTTACCCAAAATTTAGGTTGAATGTGGAATCGAAATTTCCGTAGGTACTCATAGATAATATTCTTCTAATTTTTTGCAAATTTGAGTGTTAAAAAGTTCAAAATCAAGTTAATTATAACTTTTTTAACTTTTTGCGTTTGATATTTTATTGACTTATAACTTATCGTTATTATTCAATTGACTTCATAACAAATAACAAGTTGATTTCGAATAAAATCCCTTTAAGTTAAAATCTAAAATAAAAATTGGGTATAAGATTTTGTAAGGTGTGCACTCTGATTCATTTACATGTTAATATAAAGTCTCAACACTGAGACTTATGCGTATCAAATGTTCATAGATAGCTAAAAATCACAATTCAAAACCTAAAATCATGGAAATTTAATAAACAAAAAAAAAAAAAAGGAAAAAATAGTAAACATAAGTTATTAACTAAACTTTTTTCGTTTTATTTAACATTTAACTTAACTCGGGTTGACTCGAAATGCAATTAACTCATTATAACTTTTTTTAGTTTTTTTTTTTTTTTCGATTGACTCAACCGAGTTAATAATAATAATATGCATTAAACTCGCTACCCACGCCCCCCAGCCTTGCTTTTTTCGTGACCTGTTTTATATTTACAGAACAATTACGGTCACCCCAAACTAAACTAACAGCAATTATTGAACTGTCGCGCACCGAAACACTTGCGTTTCGCTTCGCTCTGCCGGCCGCCGACCTAACCTAATCAATTAAAAACGATAAATTTGTCGTCGATATACGTGCGATCGAGAATGCAAATGGCGTCGTCGTAAATCTTCCCAGCGGAATCGAAAAAAATGTCTAATTGCCGATTCGGCGTGCGATCACCGGCGGCGGCGGCGGTCCCTAAATCAACGACGACGATTTTATTGTGGAACGAGGGAGCGAGCGTAGCGTTAGGGGTGCCGCGCGCGCTGTAAATGACTCACTGGTTGTGGTGCACAAATTATGTGTACTACTTTGTGTATAATATTATATATATATATACATAAGGAAAATATTATTAGATTACGATTCGTTCCCCCGTGCCCCCGCGATTGAATTATTCACCCACCCCCTCCCCCCCAGCCGCCGCCACGATACCGATCTCGGATTCCTCTCTTCTTCGCTGCTGTGATGCTGCACAACAGTAGTTAGACCAAAATTTTCTCGCGGTGACGTCATCCCCGCAAATACCCGAGATGGTCCTGAAAGAACGCTTTTTATCGTGTGTACTCATATCACAAACACGTTTTCGCACAGAGAGTCCAAAAGTTTTGTCCTACAGATTTTGAAGACATTTACTTTTTTTTTTTTTTCTATCGCTCTAAAACGAAACTGCGTCAAGTATAAATTCGATTTATACCACTCAAAATGATATTTTATTTTGCTTTTATTAGCTTTTTTTGCTTTATTTGTATTTAAATACTTTTTGGGCTATTTCCGATACGTCATTTTTGCTTTATTTTGTATTTTAAAGCTTTTTGGGTTATTTTGGGCACTTTTTTTTAGCTTATAAGGTACATTTTTTCAAAATGTGTACTAAATAAACGTATTTGAAAGATTAATTCGGTTTAGAAAGATTTTTTTTTTGAAAACTTGAAAATAAAATTATTATTAATTGCCCACTGCAATTCCGATGATGTAGGTTAATCAATTTTCAAAACTATTTTTTAACAAATTTTGATTAAAAGAATAAATCTTATTTACATAGAAACGGTGAAAGAAAAATTACAACATATTTATATATTTATAATATTATAATAAGCTAATACCTAAATAATTATAATACGTTTTTTGTAATTAATATGTACATTGTACATTTTTATATCAAAAAACCTAATTTTTAATGCTTTTTAAGAGCTTTTTTGGAAGATTTGTTGAGCTTTATTGCTTTATTTTAAGTGATTTTTTAAAAAAGCATCCTTATTTTTTTTTTAAATCCGTACTCTATACATTACCATATTATTTTTTACGAATTAGAAACTCTATTAATCATTAATGTGGTTGGGAACAAATGCTACTTTTGAAGAGAGAAAGTGTTGATAGAGAGATAAAAATTCTTATTCGTGTAAATAAGTCTTAAATCATTCACGTTTCAATGAAGTTGACTAATATTGTTCTTGCTTTTTACATTTTGGTGTCCTTATTCCTTATTTTCTAACATAAATTCTTCGATGAAAATTTCAAATATTTTTAAATATAATAAGAATATGGTAATTCTTATTATATTGATAGAAATAAATGATAGATTTTATATATTTTATATTTACTGAATCCGTTTATAATTTCTACGAAATTCGAGAATATCTTGACCAATTAATATGATCGTAAATTCATATTTGATTCTAAGCGAAGCGAAAGAGCCAGTATATTTTTACATTGATATTATTTAATATTTATTTTCTCTAAGAAAATTTTTAAATTTTTAAATTAAAAAAAAAAAAAATAAGAAAACAAATGAAAATATTAAAATACAAAGGACCTTTTTTCAAGGGTGTTATCACGGTGAAATGCAATTTTTAACGGTCAATTGAATTCATTTAAGGGCATTTTCGGCTGTTTTCTTAGAGAATTGTTCGATGATTTTCAGTGCATTTAAATCCGGGCGCCCTAATGACAATATAGACG
This sequence comes from Stegophylla sp. TES_Ste_2020, assembly GCA_025469315.1. Lineage (NCBI taxonomy): Eukaryota > Metazoa > Arthropoda > Insecta > Hemiptera > Aphididae > Stegophylla > Stegophylla sp. TES_Ste_2020. The sequence continues at coordinate 12,751 of JAIPRM010010271.1, forward strand.
CTCTCCCGTCTCCGGTAATAATTATTACATTTTTCTCATTATCCAGCTCAGTGCCACGGCCTACGCACACACACACTCGAGGTGGAGCAGCGCCTATTGTCGTCGTCGTCGTTGTAAGTAATATTACACGCATCATATCCTCGCGAGTGGTGGTGGTGGTGGTGGTAGCCTTCTAACCTCGTCCCGGAGACGACGTGTGACGCGGGAGGCTTCATGCGAACCGCTCATCGTATTATTTCGTCGAAATTAACGACTTGTAACGACCCAGAGAGAGAGAGAGAGAGAGAGACAGACAGACAGACAGACCGAAGGACGTTCGCCCGCGGTGGTGGTAATGAAAAAAATCTCTCGATCCGTCTCTCTATACCAATCATCATCTCTCTTTCTCTCACTCTGACGAAAAATTCATTACACTTTTGCCTCTTATAACTGCTCCCGCGCGTCCTCGGTCGCTGTAGTATTATATTATGACAATTTTTCAATTATTATTATTAACGTTACTACTATACTGATAAAACCCCGCGGAGTCACAATGAGAGCATAGAGTCGTGTGTGTGTGTGTGTGTGTGAGTTAATGCCCTGTACACAACAATAGATATCTATACGTATCGTCCTCGGCGGTTTTACGCGCGCGTTGCTCCTGTGTGTGTGTGTATACAATGACGACGTTGTGTGTGTGTGTGTATATACAAAAATGTAATATATTTATATATTATATACAAGGTGATTGGAAAATCGTACGTTACACACCGATTTTATCACATAAATCAGAGGTTCTCAAACTTTTCAGGCCAGACCCTCCACTTTGGTCAACCCCAGACTTGGGCCCCCCTCATATAAATAATTTTAATAGTAATATTTAAAAACAAACAACAATCAATATAGATTAATATTTATATTCACATTAAAAATGTATTATAAAAAGATTTTTATCAATCGGTCACTTTTAATGTGATAGGTGGGCTTGTTTTTTTTTCATTACAAATTTTGGTGAAACGAGGAAAAATTCCTGTACACTCTATAGGACGCGATTATTATTATTTCGAAAATTTCACAAATATTTTTCTGACCTCTACCGATACAATGTTGATTTTTAAAATTTTCTCGCACCCCCCTTATAGAGTTTTCGCGACCCCCCGGAGGGTCGCGCTCCACACTTTGAGAACCTCTG
>JAIPRM010010272.1:0-13920 GCA_025469315.1 Stegophylla sp. TES_Ste_2020
AATTTGACAAAAACGACTCGGAAACCATCATTTTTTGATCCGAGTTTTATGAAAATTTAAACATAGATAGAAAATCCTATAAAAAAGATTTTGGCGCAAGAAAATTTTGAAAATGTGAAAAATAATTATGGACATTATTCGAAAAATTTTTTTTTTCTCATATTATTCCTCCATTCAGAATCGTTTTACTGAAGAAATGATTTATCGTTTCTTTAAAATTTAATACGCCCGTCAAGAAAATACCACCCATCGTGCGAAGTATGTCCGGCTTTTTTTCTAACACTTTTTTTTTCCTAGTAAATTTCAAGAATGTTATTATAATAATACTTTTTTTGCTATTTAACTAATAACTCGTCTATACGTAGTATCATAACTTTATAATTATTATACTCGTCATTTTAATTAAACTTGTAAAAAAATTCACGCAATTAAAAACATATTGTATTATATATAAAAAAAAATCCTAAAACATCTCTTACTCGGTATAGTTAAATAACGGCGGCACTTCACATTAACTCATAGTTTGTATTCGTTTTTCAAAGAATCATAATGATATTTAAATAAAACAATATTTATTCCGGTGAAAAGATACGTTTATTACTGTCAAGTTTCTGTATGTGGTGTGGTAATGATGATAGTGAAAAAAAAAAAAAATAAATGCACACGTTCGTTGTTGAATAAATAACATATTACTCGAAATAATATATACGTTTTATAATTTATAGTAGGTAATAGTAAGTTTTTTGTATTCCAGGAAATGAACGACATTATCACATATTCGTTCTTCGTCACTTCCCCCCCCTCCTGAATATTTAAATTCTCAATTTAAAATTATCACACGTTTACGGGGGTTTGAACGCACTGCTTTTGATAGTGAATTCGCTTCTGAATTGGGTTTTCGGAAAATAATTATCATAATATTCTCAAAAACAACAACAGCATTAAAAAAGTACGCTGCACCTGCGTCAATTGCGCCAACGAGTTGGTTTCAAATTGCCGAATTAGTTTCCAAGTAGACTTCGTAATATGCATACGAATTGATCCCGACCAAAAAAAAAACGTTTCCGACCATTGTTATTTCGTATGTAAAAAATAACAAAATATTTACAATCTAATATCGAATAAATCGATGCGAATTAAAATAAATAAAATATAATTTAATAAATCTGGTGTAAATTTGAAAACATTTACCACAGTCAATTTTTGTGATTATAAAACTCTGAGTTTTCAAGTTTTTAACATTTTTCATATTTTGACCTAATTTATTTTTCCCGATTGAATTCGATTGTTTTTTCTAAAATTAATGGTTTAGCACAAATTGTAAAATTATATATAAAGCATATAGTATTCTTATAATTTCGTACACAATACGCGAAAAATAAGGATCAACGATGTCGTTTATTTTTCCAGAATGTGACAATAATACACAAACGTTTTGAAATCAATAAAATAGGAATGGACAATATATATTTTTCAGTTTAATATTGTTTTACTCATTATTTGGAAATTTTATGATTTTTGAAGCATTCGTGAGATTTTTTATTTCAAAATTATTAGGATTAAAGAAGTTATTTTAAGATTTTTATACGATTGTAAGTTGTCACAGTTCTGACTGTTTTAGTTTTTTGAATCAATTTTAAATTCTAAGCGATGGCTCAGTACCAGCTTATTGATTACCTAACATTATTAAATAACATTTTGTAAAATATAAGCTAATCGCAAATTATTTTTATTATATAGAGTGAAGCTTCGCTTAGAGTCGTTTTATTGAAGAAATGATTTATCGTTTCTTTAAAATTCTACATATTCACCAAGAGTATCTCACTCGAGGTTTGAAAATACCCATGGTGCGAAGTATGTCCGGTTTTTTTTTTTTTTATGTATGGTATAATACTTAAATCAATATTTTTTGTAATAATACCAAAATAATAATTAAAAGTCAAAACTATTCTAGTGCACTATGTATATCATTTTTATAGTATTAAAGCATTTTTATTAAATCTATACTTGTGATATAATTCATAAGTTATTATGAATACATTTTAAAAGCAATTTTTATAGTGCTGTTTCTGAGTTGTTTGAAAAAAAAATATTTTCCTTGACATTTAGAACTCAACCCTAGTGATGATGATTACGTTCTTATTAAAGTAATAATTATTATTATAAACACGTGTTTTATAAATTTATAAATAAACGTATCACCGCAAATTCTATTGTTTATCTGCATACTAAATAAGCATTACATATAATACGTTCATTAGCTTTGTATATGATGTGAAGGGATGAGTGGGAGCAGTGACGTAGGGGGGCTGAGGGGGCTGCAGCTGCAGCACCTCCCAAAATTTTTCATTTATTATCCGCAGTATTCTATAGTTGACCTTTTATTTTACAGTGCCTGAATAATCTAAGTTGTTTTTATCTATAGTCATTATCTAATTAATAATTAATATTAATATCTAATTAAGATATCATAGTCAATGGCAAATATATAAAGTCATTTAGGTTTGACCTGGTAAACATATTCTAATTATTTGGGTTTTTGTTGTACCTTGCACCTAAATGACCCCATAGAGTCAAATAAATTTGTGAGAGGATTAAAATTAAAGTTTAATTATTATTTAATTTTATAATAAATAAGACTGTGCATGGTGCATAGGTACTAATTAAATAAAAATGTTGTTTGGGGGGGGGGTATCATGATTTTATGGGCTTTCTTCTAATTTTTAAAAAATTAATGAAATCGAAAAGGTCTATGGAATTTTGTCACTGATCAACTTCTCCCAAAAAAAAAATCCTGGATACGCCACTGAATGGGAGATAAGTATTGTTTTTTGAGAACCACTACTGCTATATGCTTCGAATGGTTTAAACGAGTGATGATGCGACTTTATAAACAATCGTTTATCGAACAGTGACTTGTTTGTGTGGAGTTTTATTCGTAATGCAAAGAGTAATATAATATACCTACGCGTATACACCCGTCAATTATCGCGGACTTTATAAACAGTTCGCAGCGCAGAAATAAGGAGCTTATTACGTCTTTGACGATCGATTGTTATTAAACGCACTCGCACAGCGATGCATTGTCGTGACACCAAGGATTCAACCACCTGCACGTCTCATTAGACCTACTTCGGCGCTGTACGTATTCTTCCGTGTATTTATTTAATATTCATTTTGAATCAATTATAATAATCTCAGCGTTTCCGTGGAACGCAATAAAACGCTTGTTACTCACGCCGCCAGAAACGTACGCGCGTTTATAATGCTATAAACGTTATTTTAATTATTCGATTTCACCCAAAGCCGTTAAATTGATAATAATCTTATATTATTGTGTACACAAGTATTTGATGTATGCAAAAACATATTTATTTTTATAACATACTCTCGAACCGTGTTCCGCGCAGCTGATATTACGAGTCGTTTTGTACGCCCACGGACTTTCATATATTATCAATAATTATTCTAGTTTGGTACTCGTGTTGCCGCATAGACGTAAACTGGGAGGGGCGAGAGGGGGAAACTGCCCCCTCACTTAAAATTATACTGTACAATGCACCCCTTGATATTTTGTAAAATTATTAAAAATACGTTTTGAATTTTTAAGAAAAGTATAAAATTTTAAAAGATTAACGTAAAAAGGATTAAAAGATAAACATAAAAAAAATAAAATAAAATAATTGACTATCTAGCTAATTTTTTGTTGATAATGATTAATTTTTTTGTGACAAGTGACCTGAAATTTAAAGGTGGTGGGGATGATGTTGAACACAGTTCAGTATAGGAGTAAAATATAGTATAGCTTCATCCACATTATATTATCTAAGACCTGAGTTTGTACCCCGCGTAGGACATTATTATCAGCACAGTCGTTAGCTGACGAGAAACTGAGGCAATATTGAGCATATGAAAAATCCAGACATACTTCACAACATGGGTATTCTCCACAGTTCACTCCTTGGGTGAGACTTGGTGAGTATGTTAAATTTTAAACAAACGTTTCTGTTTTCAACTAAACCATTGTCAGCCAAAGCTCAAGTATATACAAGCAATGTTTATTTAAAAATTATGAAACTTATTACAGTCATTAAAAAATTGATGAAAATTTGAAAAAAAAAAAAAAAATTAAAATATCAAAAAATTTGATGAACAAAAATATTTTTCATTTTACCATGTATCTATTAATACGTTGTAAAACTCGGATTAAAAATTATGGTCTTTATGGAATTTTGGAAAAACTATTGAGAATTACGAAAAATAACATCTTTAAATTACCATCTAGAGCTATATAGAGCTAAATAATTATGATTTAAAAAGTTTCATTACTTTACTTTTTTCATTTTTATTTTATTATTATCAAAATGATAATTTAAATGTCAATTATAAAATTTGTAGTTAGTGATGGAATATAAAACGTACACGGGGTGTACGTAATTTTCCATTCGTCTCGTTTAACATTTTGAAAAACAAATTAACTATACAGATAAAACCGAACTCACATATTATTTCGAGCATGTTTTTGCAAACCCCACGACTGAAGTCAAATCACACTTTACTTATCATCACGGACAATTAAATTATTTTCAGATTTCGTTACTAAAAATGGAATCATATAAGCGACAATGATGGTAGATACGATTTAAATAGCTCGAGTGAAAATTCAAATAGTTTTTGTAGTTTAATAATGGCAAAAATAAACATTTATATTTATATATTATACATACCTATAAATATACATTTTTGAAAAGAGGTTTGTACGCCCCCCGGGGACGTATTCTTCATTGCCGCAGTCTCGTGCAAAGTCGACTCCGATGGGATGGAAAATGTCAAGTTTGTCGAGACGTAAATAATATAATAAAATATATTATTATTCTTCACTTTAATATTCGGCGGAGCATTACCATTTTTACTGCCTCGCGTAGTGCTTTATAGGCGTTTTATCCTAAACGAACAATTTTATCATATTTTAGCTACATGTATATATATATATATATATATGAGAAACTGAGAAAGAATAATAAAATAAATAACTCGGATAAATTCGGATTTTGAAAACGCTGCGATACGCATGGAACCCCCACGCCTCACGATTTCACCGTGTACGTTATGATAATAATAAATGGACGATTTGATGATTGACATTCATCGACGCTTCTCGAGTGGCAACAGGTACTGTTAATTTTATTATTTAATTATTAACAACTCAAAGGTAAGTAAATATAATGTACGTATAATGACGTGAATATGATTTATAAAACTTTATAACAATTTTTTGGGTTTGTATAATTAGTTGTTCAAGTTGACGGGTGAACATAATAAGATAAATTTATCTAGACAAATAATCTATTATCTTTTATTTTTCATACGTGTATTAAAAAACATTTTCTTTTCAGGCAAAAAAATATGTTATCTCTACAAAGTTAGATCAATAAAGATCAATATATTTTCTTCATTATTATTATTGTAATTAATAACAAACATGTTAATTTCAATACCACTGAACACAGTTCAGTATGTCAAATTGACAAGCAAACACATTAAAAATATTATTATATTATAATAAATATATTATTATTAAAAATACGGGACATTTTAAATCTTCTTCTAATTTATAAATTACTCAGAGATTGGGGAGGGGTGAGGGCTCAGATCATTAAAACCAAAATTAGTCTTAAAATTTGAAAGTTATAATTTATAATTTTCGATCACACAAAAGTTTATTTTTGCTTCTTAAATAAGTACTAAGTTTTTGTGCTTGAAAAAATATTGAAAACTAATTATTAGTTATTAAGACTTAGTATTTAGTCCTCCAAAATTAAATGAAGGTGATGTATTTACAAATTTATACAATCTTTTAGTAAATATTTGATTTTTAGTAATATTATCATTTAATTCAGATATTATTATTATTATTATTATTCATCAATCATTGAAATAATAATAATAATAATAATAATTGATTTTTGAAACTCCTCTAAAAAAAGATATATGTGGGACGTGTCATCCGAAATACGGGACAAAAGTTTTATTTTGAACCTTTTGTCGAGACGCTTTATTCAAATACGGGTTAATCCCGTAAAATACGGGACGTATGGGATCTCTACATTACATATCTCCACAATATACAATTTAGAAATTCGTATGGGTTTTCAAAATTTAATAAAATTGTTAAAACAACGTGAATTAAAAAAAAAAAAACAACTTTTCTTTGTATTTATCTACATAAATTGTACTTACTCGTTATTATTAATCGTTACATATTATTATCAAAAACGTTATCTATATAAAATTATTATTCAATTATCTTTGGTCGGATGATTTTTCATTTATCTTTGCCCCTCGACGTCACGTCACGTAAAAACGTACATCGGCGTGGCGCTCGAGAATATTGAATATCGAATGAACGTTTTCGCATAAATTGTATACTCCTCCAAAACGGTTTACCCCCCCCCCCTCCCACCGTGGTGTCAACCCCATTCGTGCGATCGATGGCGATGGCGAAACACCGCGAGTGTGATATTATTACGACGATGTACATATTATAATATTTAACTACGAACGCAGAGAGGGGAAAGCGAGGGGAGAGTGTACGGTTCGAGACTTATGTTAATGCGCCCCGTCGGATCTTTTTTCGAAAAAAAAAAAAAAAAAAAACCGCGCGCCGTCGTAACATCGTTCGCCGAATAAATGAATATTAATGTCTGTTGCGCCGCGTGGCTAATAACTGTTTTACCGAACGGAATAATAATAAAAAAATAAAGAATTCGTGCGACTAACCGCGATGGCGGGTTTAACGGGTACCGGTGACACGAAGGAGTGAAAAGAAAATCTAGACGATACTCGAACACAGACGTCGTCGTCGTCTCCCCCTGTATACAGTCTGTACAGGTCGTGATTGAACTGAATTTCATTAACAACGACGACGACGACGGAGAGATTTAAATAATCCGTTTACCACTACGACGACGCTCGTGGAATACGTTTTGCAAACAAGTCCAACGGTAGCGTGCATTATCGCAAAAACATAAAAAATGATAATATCAAGGGCGTTATGTACAGTACGAATATGGGGCAAGGGGAAGAGTTTGAAATGTCACCCTTTATTTTTTTTTTTACTTTAACCCTTTCGTAAAACAATCACGATAACCACACTGTTGCCGTGTTTTGTTTTATTCATATTAATATATCACGACATAAATTAATCAGCTCCAACACTGGTATTTGAATTTTAAATAAATTGTGTCGGAACGTGAAATTGAACAATACGAAAAGTCAAGTCTGAAAGAAGAAAAATTCAAGGAACATTGAAGAAACGATAAACAATAGTTTTTCGATAAAATTCTCAAAAAACAAATTGTTCTCTATTTTCACCTATCAATAGAATGATGTCTATATTAGGGTGACCATACGTCCTGTTTTATACAGGATTGTCCTTTATTTCGGCTCTGTGTCCTGTTGTCCTGACAAACTTCTCTCAGGACGCTTTTTGTCCCGTAATTTCAAGTTTGTCCCATTTTAATCCCGTTTTTTGACTTACTTTTGATTTAAAATTTTTAAATTGAAATTATTGAATAAAATAATGTAAGAATCTAGAAATCTTTTGGATACCATTAGATCAATTATTATAATCGTAAAATGAATTGACAAGTTTTTTTTAGAAAGTAAAGTATACAATATGCACGAACAAAGGATTTGAAGAAATTTTAAAAAATATCGATTTAGTTTCATCATGTTATTTTATGTTTTTCAAAATAATGTTTCTTCTATGTGTTTAATTCTAATCTATAATAGGTAGTTTAAAAATTATACTTTTGTCACGATTTAAAAACACACACACACACACACACACACACACACACACACACACACACACACACACACACACACACACACACACACACACACACACACACACAAACACACACATAAGTAAGAAACACTTATTTATTTAAAAATATTATGAAAAATATTTTTGTCCTGTATTTTATTTTCTTAAATATGGTCACCCTAGTCTATAGCAAACGATTCCAACATTGATTTATTTAATTTTACGTCCGTTGAATCTTTTAATTATTATGTAAATTTATTCCTATGTCTTTAATTGTATTTTGTATTATTATGTTTACTGTGGTAAATTGTTATTATCTATATTATTATCATTTGTATTATTATTATCATTGTAATTATTAGTTAATTATTATTAATCTTTCGATCCGTTAGAATTTTAAATAAATAAATAAACAAAAATGATCTTGAGTAAATTATACACAAGAGTTATAGTTATTGATACACAGTAATTTATTTTTCTCATACGAGTCATTGATGAAAATTCCATGTTTCTCTTACTACTAGTTTTTGAACTGTGACTGAAGTTCGGATTATAAAATATGCTAATCAAAATGTTTTCCTAATCTGGTTAAATGGTGATTATTATGTAACAACATATCTTACAGTGTACTGAGAGAGAGCATTCTGTCGGTATCAACCGATTCGGTACATTATTACATTTCAACTTTTATGACGTTATACATACATACTTAGTAATATGATACGATGTTAGCACAGCTTGTTTATAACATAATTAATTTTCACAACATAATTAACTGGGAGTCTCCTCTTTAATTCACGTCACTAGTATCAGAAATTTCAGACGAAATAAACCTATAATTAAATGACAGACATTAAGAATTTATTTTGTACTTAAATGTCCGAGAGCTAAATGAAAAATAAAAAAAGAAATATGCTCTGGAAAAAAATATAGTCTCTGAATAAACAGTAGGGTTGGATTTGTATTTTTTTTAAAACAATTTTGGAAAAGGGACGTACTTGTACGTCGTATTATTGCCGTCGACGGAAAACTATGGGGGGGGGTGATGAATAATAATAAATTCGATCTATTTTATTATCATCATCATCATCATCATCATCACTTGTTTTACGATCGATCCTATAACTGTTTTGGCCCCGCACACGGGATAATGTCGTTTTCAATCGTCCGAAACGACGAACAATCTTGTGAAATTAAACTTCTACAAGTCGTAAACTTTATTTTAGTGTCAGTCAGCAAAGGTGAAATAATTTTATTTTTATTATTTTTTACTGCGTATTTGCAACAGCTACTGCTACTGCTTCGAGTTCACAAGACGACCACGCCCCAATATTTATCATGTGTGTAGAAACACTAACTGTCCACTTATCATCGAACGACTTCTGTCCTTAAACCCAGTGGCGTAGATAAGATGATTTTTTTCTAGGAGGGGTCTTAAAAAATTCATAACTAATGATTGTTTTCAATATTTATATTCATAGATTAAAATATTTATTGAAAAAAAAACAAAATCATCTCAATATTTTTTTACTTTCAACCAACATATTTAAAGTAATCTATAGAATTCATGAAAAGTTGAATTTTCTGAAAATTTATGACAATTCTATAGTACTGTCTTATTGTATAAAAACTTAAAAAGTCAGTGTTTTTCTCTTACCGGGTGGAATACATATGTATTCATATACATAATAATATTTAAAGTACACACATTTTATTTATATATTATAATAGTTCAAACGAAAAAGTTTTTAAATTTTGATAAAATTTCTTTGTAAGTTACTGAATAACTTAATAAAATTAATTAAAAAAAAAATTAAATAAAACTTTAATACATTTAAAACCAGACTAAATATATGTTTTCTAGTTGATTAGCATATTTATTTTGTAATATACACTTTTTTTTTTAATTATTATACCAGTCATTTTTCTGGTAAAAATATATAATAATGACAACATCTATTTAATAAAGACATTTTGTTTTGAGATTAACAATTAAATTATAGTTTATCAATAAATTTGAAATTTGGATTTTTTTTTTTTTTTGTGTATTAATACATATTATTCGGTAACTACATATATGATAACCATAGAAATGCGTATAGACTTTGGATGTTAGGGTGTACTGTGGATTAGGGAAAATTTCTAATGCAGAAACTTCATTGGGACTTAAAAACAAAATTTTTTTTTTACACAGAAGTTAGAAGTATTATCAGATTTGAATATAAAACTAAAAACCCTTAAATAAAAATTCCTTTAGTCACTGCATTCCATTGAAAATAATAACACGATGTACAAAAATATTGTAATAATTATCTATTTGACTTATATTGTATAAAATAGTTTGTAATAATAAATGGTTGAGAGTATAATATCTAGATTTTTGGAATTTTTTTTTCAACTGGCTTTACATCCCCTACCCTTTAACTATCACTACAATACATTAATATTTATTAATCAATAAACATATACTAAACAATATACAATAAACATATTGTATATTAATCAATATACAATACATTAGTATTAAATAAAGCGATGGTTAAAAGGTAGGGGATGTAAATCAAGTCCAAAAAAAAAATTCCAAAAATCTAGATAATATTATACACTCAACTATTTATTATTACAAACTATTTTATACAACGAGTCAAATAGATAATTATTACAATATTTTTGTATTGTAATGGCCTTACCCTCCCTCACGCCTACCCCGGCCATCACTGGTCATAGCCCCACACTTAATGCCTCACGTGTAACGACTATATAATTCGGAGAAACCGTCAAAGGGCGATAGGGCGTTGTCGATTGAGATGAAATTAATATTATGTACGTTATAAAAAAAAAAAAAAAAAATGGTGAAATAAATAAACCGCACGCGTATTACTTGCTTTGTTTGTATACGCGATAGAAGGAAAGAAAAAAAATAAATAATCGTTTGCGCGTACATATATATTATTTACTCGTATATGAATAAAAATATATTGTACTGTGTCGGGTTTCGCAGCGGCAGATCCGATAATTTATGCGCCATTATTATTTATTTATTTTTCAAACGTCACGTGTTTGTTTGTATTCGTTTTACATGTCTTTTTTTTTTTTCAAAATACATTGTATCGGTAACCTATATTATTATGTGGTGTTGAACGCGGTAAAAAAATTGTGAACCCCACAGTGTTACCAGATAACATAAATTCACCACGTTAATGACACATTTTTGTTGCGGTCAGAGACTTATATACGTATATATTATTTACGCGCGCGAAACTCCGGAGGCGCGGTCGGGGGTTTTGCGATTTTTCTCTATATTTTTATTTCCTAAACTTCCCCATTGTGTGTTTTAGGTGGGGTTTTAGGCGATTTATGTACGCGAGCCGTAGTACCGTTCTCGTGACGACGAGAAATGCGATCGTTTTTGTCTCTCCGAGTCGCTTTTCTTTCACCACCCGGTCGAATAGACATATATATATATATATATGTACAATTAAAGTGTTCAGTTATTTTACGAAATAACTGGATAATTTATAAAATAACTAAAACGTGTAGGCAGTGTATACGTATAATTTTTTCATTTTATCTAGTTATTTTATACATTCCCTGGCATCACTATTCGTCAATGTATCAAATAATTGTACAAAATATAATAATAAACACTATTCTTATTTCACTGTTCAGCATAGTAATAAATTAGATAAGACATATTTTATTGTGTTAGATTTTCGTTTTACGTGTATTGTTATTATTATGGTTGTCAATGAAATCGGTAAGTTTAGTTATAGTTTTACAGTTGTCTCAACACTAATATTTTAATTAATTGTATAGTTCACAACGAATTTGCTGCAAATGCAAAGTCACTGGGAACTGGTCAGGGTTTTTTAAGTGCACTTGTGTACCAAAAAATGTGATACTGCAGAAAAAAATAAGTAATGTGCAATTCTAAATTCCACAATAGCCTCGCATTACAAATAAATAATTATGAAAAATATAATAATATATTTTAAATTTTAATGTATTTCATACTTTAACGTATATCAAACTAAAATTGTATGGAATAACTATAGGTATTCCATGAAATAACAAGTTAAAGTATATATTTCATGTTTAATTTCATACTTTAACTAACATTCGTAGGTAATTCATGAACTACCTAGTTATTTCACGAAATAACGGAATTCAACAATTTAACTGTAACATATTATATAATATATATTCATCACGGTTGCAAATAGTATTCTTTTGCTCAAAATCAGTATAGTTTGGCTAAAGTGGTAATAATTTATTGAAATAATTAATAAAACGCTCCGTTTGCTTGTCTAATTTCCGAAGTATAAATTAGATAAATCGTTAAAAAGATATTAAATGCGATTATTTATGTTCGATCGATCCACTTGTCGAATGCTTTAACAGCTATTGTGTTAATTAATATTGAAACACTATTTGTAATTATTGAAATTGAAAATCTTGTGATTTTAATTAATTTATATTTGATTTATGGATTAAACAAATATTAAAAATAAATCTAATTTTTTGTATTATGAAAAAAAGAAAAACTATGAAAAACGAAAAAGATTCACAACCGACCTGTTGACCATTGCTGTATTAGTGTGGCCTCTGTTCGAAAAACTTTTCCTTAATTCGGGATAAAAATAATAAAATTTTATTTAACTTGAGATTACTAGCTATGTGCTGCAGTGGCGTATCCAGAGGAGGGGGCTGAGGGGGCCGCAGCCCCTCCCAAAACTTTTTATTTATTATCCGCAGTATTCAACTGACCTTTAATTGAATAGTGTCTAAATAATCTAAGTAGTTTTTATCTAATTAATAATTAATATTCATATCTAATTAAGATATCATCGTCAATGCAAATAATATAGAAATTCATTTAGGTTTGACCAGGTAAACATATTTTAATTATTTAAAATTATTTCGGTTTTATTGTACCTTGCACCTAAATGACCCCATAGAGTCAAATATGTAAGAGGATTAAAATTAAATTTTAATTATCATTTCATTTTATAATAAATAAGACTGTATGGTGCTTAGGTACTAATTAAATAAAAATGTTGTTGGGGGGGCTTTCTTCTAATTTCTAAAAATTAATGAAACCAAAAAGGACTATGGAATTTTGTCACTGATCTGCCCCTCCCCCCCCAAAAAAAAAAAAAAAAAAATCCTGGATACGCCACTGATGTGCTGTACGGTATTACAAGAAGAAATTCTAATATGAAATTCAATCTAAAGTGATGTTTTGGACAACAAATCTGAAAACGTCTCAACAACAAAAAACTCTCTCTAATTAATACAATTCATTTTTAGTAAATATAAAATATAATTAAGTTCGTTCATTGCAATTAATGTATTTCTATTTCCATTTTTTTTTCTATTCTTTAATTCACCCCTCCCTTCACCTTACGGCTTACACTTGACCCGTTTAACAGAACAAAAAATTATGAATGTGGCTCAAGTAAAAGAAAAAAAAAAAATAAAAAAAAAAAGGTTAAGTACGGCTGGTGTATCGTATTTAAGATTTTATCTGACGATCCGCATAATGCAGAGTATGCGCACACTCTGACAAAGTTGACTTTTCGTCGCGAACAGGACACACGCCGCACATTTCTGGAAAGTGAAATCGATATGCACTACCCGAAATGTGTACGGCGAAGAGGGTGTGGTGGATGTTACTGCGTGAAATTAATACCGTAGCGTGTGCATGTGGAAATTGTATGCACAAAACGGCTACACGATATTAAAAACGATAATAATAATAAAAAGAACGCGAATCCTGCGGTTAAGGAATATAAAAAAATGAAAAACAAACTAAAAAAATATTCGCATATTTTATATCAGTGCTCAGACAACGAGTTGTAAACATCAATATCACTGTCGACGTGTTATTCTGTTCTGTATATTTCGTTCTTTCAATAATTCAATAAAATAATCGTTTAAGTAATTTTTAGATTCTGAACGAAGTGAAGAAGCTTATGTTTTTACAATGATGTTTATTTTTTTTTTTTTTCCGCTCTGTAAACACTTTTTCGTATAGAAATACTGATCCAAAAGTTTCGATCAGTAACTTTATAGATCCCAAATCGGAT
>JAIPRM010010273.1:0-13918 GCA_025469315.1 Stegophylla sp. TES_Ste_2020
TTGTTCAGAATCGTTTTACTGAAGAAATGATTTATCGTTTCTTTAAAATTTAATACGCCCGTCAAGAGAATACCACCCGTCGTGCGAAGTACACCCATCGTGCGAAGTATGTCCGGCTTTTTTTTATACACATTTTATTAACATTTAAATATTGATAAGAAAATAATATGGGAAATATTTTTGTGAAAGAAAATTTTGAAATCGTCAATAACTTTTTTTTTCATCAAAAAATATTTATTTATTTTTGTCGAGAGTTATTTGTGGGATATAAAACTCACAAAATTATTTTTTTGAAATATTAGGTATGAACTGAAGCTCCACTCAAAATCATTTTATTGAAGAAAGGATTTATCGTTTCTTCAAAATTTAATCCACAAAATGTGTCCGCATCATAATAAGTTTGGAACTTCTTCTATAGAGTATGTGTCCATATGAGAATTTTGTTGGAACAGTAAATTAAATAGTTAATTTTTGTCTATTCTCAACCTCTTTCATAAAACGCGAAAAACCTACCCGAAATTTCGGTTGAACGGTAAACTATACCGAAAATATTATTTCCATTATCCTCACAATTGCCGGTAACATACACATTTATAAAAAAGCAGGACATACTTCGCACGATGGGTGGGATTCTTTTGACGGGTGTATTTAATTTTAAAGAAACGATAAATCATTTCTTCAATAAAACGATTCTGAACGAAGAAAGTTAATAAAAAAAAAAAAATTTCAAAAAATGTCCAAAATTTTTTTTCACATTTTCAAAATTTTCTTGCGCCACAATCGTTTTTATATGATTTTCTATCTATGTTTAAATTTTCATAAAATTCGGATCAAAAAATGATGGTTTCCGAGACGTTTTTGTCAAATTTTGGGTAGGTTTTTTACAAAAAAAAAATTGAAGAATTGAGAATTTCTAAAAATGACTTCTTTAAAGTACAATTTAGAGGCAAATCCGGTTTCAAAAAGTTATTGATCGAAACTTTTGGACAAGTATTTCTATACGAAAAGTTTTACACAGAAAAAAATAAATAAAAAATTAACATCATTGTAAAAACACTAGCTTCTTCACTTCGCTCAGAATCTAAAAGAAAAACCGCCGAGAGAACGCGAAAGAACAACGTCCATAATTGTGTGTCGTTTTAGGCGACGCGTACAAATAACTAGTGTACTTTAACCGTTTAAATTGGACATTTCAACTAATACAATTATCCAAAAAGGGTAAAGTTTCGATGGGACCTAATATAATAATAGGGGTGACCGGTGGAAGGGAACGCGGCGGCTCGTATTGTAAATACAAAGGCAAACAAAGCGTCCGATCTTAAAAATTACGTACACAATTTGTGAAATTCGTTTAAGCGCGGAGGGCAATGGCGATAATAAAAACTTCAGCATGTGACAACGCGGGAAAAGTTCATAGTGCGTTCAAACAGAATTCGTGATTGTACGTTAGTAAAATTGATATATTGACAAATTTTATTTCAAACGCCTGTTACAGTGTTGAATTCTATAAAGAGAAGACGATACATTCAATACATTCAAATTCTATATGATATAATTTTTATGTACAACTCGATGTTAATGGTGTAATATGATCGTGGCAAGAACAATAATGATTGTCTTTTTTTTTTTTTTTTTCATTTATTCAGACACCTAATTATAATATGTACCTCAATAACACATTGAAACAGAATTCTGCAATATGTGTAACTTATAAAAATAATACAATATATTTAATAAAGTAAAGTATAGATAAGAAAGTTGGACATACTTCGCATAATGGATATTATTTGCTCTTCGGGTCAGATACTCATGAAAGATGTGTATAATTTTAAAGAAACGATAAATGATTTTTTCAATAAGACTATTCTGAATGAAAGGAGTTAATAATATAAATAACAATAACAATCGTTATTTACAACACACTCACCAAGAGTATTTAACCCGAAGAGCGAAGATAATCTGTGGTGCGAAGTATGTCTGGTTTTCTTGTCTATACTTTGGTTTTTTTTTCATCTAATATATAAAGGGGAAAAAATTAATCTAGAAAAAAAAAATTGAAAAATGTCTAAAAATTTTTTTCACATTTTCAAAATTTTCTTACGCAAAAATGTTTCTCATATTACTATCTATCTATGTTTAAATTTTCATAAAGTTCAGATCAAAAAATGTTGGTTTCCGAGTCTATATGTCAAATTTTGGGTAGTTTTTTCCAAAAAGAAACAAAAAAAAAAATTTTAAAATTGAGAAATTTAAAAAATGACCTTCCTAAAGTACCAACTAAAGGCAAATCTGGTTATAAAAAATTACTGATTGAAACTTTTGGGCAAGTAGATCCATATAAAAAAGTGTATACAGAAAAAAAAAATAAAAATTACATCATTGTAAAAACGCTAGCTTCTTCACTTCATTCAGAATCTAATAATGAGAAAAGAATGTGTCAGAAAAATATCCAAATTTTTTTTTCATATTTTCAAAAAAAAATTATATTTTTAATTTTTAGTATTTTTTAAACTATATTTAGTTCTTGAATAGAAAATCGACGGTTTAGAACTGTAGTGATAATAGTGCATCGAAAATGAAATACATTTGACAGTAAGAAAATTGCAAATAATGTAATTATTTGTAATAACCTGTAGAACCACGATATTTCTGGCTTTGCATTAGCAGAATGTAAAAGGGAAAAGTCGCTCAATGATTTTTATCAGTGCTCGGAAAATTTTATCTAATAGTGGATTAAATGGTTTCGGTTTTGGATTTTAAGAATCATTTAAAAAATTGTAAGTTTCGATCAACAGTTATTAAAACTCAAAAAACTGTATACAGTTTTTGGTTACTAAATCATTTTTTGAAAATTTTGCTTTCGGTTATTGATTAGACCAGCTATTTTAAAATATCATTAAACGTTTTCAATACAACTGTTTGTTTATATAAATATCTGGTAAAACTCTATTAAACTCTAAAAGCCCATTTTAAGCCAAAATTTTTAAAATACGATCATTATACAAAATCAGAGAAATTCTTAAAAATATTGTTTTTCTAATTTATGTGTTAACTGTTTATTTTTGATATTCGTTATTGAACAGGATTTAAATATTTTGCTTTTGGTTTTGGATTTTGATTGAATTAAAAAAACCTAATTTTTAACCTATAAAATCCACCGGTTTCAAGTCCTGATTATATTAATGAAATATTACGCACAATCGGATAATTCGAATACGAAAATTGCTTCTTGAGAACAAATATGAAATTTTCATATACAAAGCAATAATTAAATTTTCATACTCCATTCGTGTTCAATTATAATAAGTTTCAATTTATACATTTTTTTATAAAACATACAATAAAAATCACGCCCAACAGCTATAGTAATAATTACAGTATTCTAAAGCTAATCACACGAAGCGATTTTTTTTTTTTTTTTACGCGGACGACGATTTCAAATTAATTTACAATTAACGTCTATTGAGATATACGAATTTAAAAGAATATAAAAAAAAAAAAACATTTGTACCGCGTGCGTACAGTTGAGAATAATTTAATAATCTCGTCGTACACTTCACCGCGCCGCCACCGCAGTTGAATAACGCCCAAATGTTGCTCGATCCGCCGAATGAGTAATCACCTGGAATTTTTAGTAATACGTTATACTTTTCATTTCTTCTTACAAATCATACTTTGTGCGAGAGAAAGATAAAGCTGAACAAAAATATACGCAACAATTTAAAATCTCTCTGGTGTATTGTGCACGTCGTGGCGCGTCAAAAGTGTGTGTGCAATATAAGTATACGCGAGTTAATGGAAACGTATGAGTACGAAAGAAAAATGGAAAAAAAAAAAAAAAGGAACTACGTAATAAAAATATATATAAATGAAAAAATAAAAAATAAAATGTAAGCGTTGTAACGAATTTCAGTATTGCGAAATTTATTTTTGTGGCTTTTACTTCTCGGTACTGTCGAATATTACGTTGGCGCTAAATCATTTTTATTTATTTATTTTTTTATTAAAATACTCGACTCGTGTTGGAAAATTAACATGATTCATTTGAAATGTCTTTATTTTCCGGTTAAAAGTATAAACTGACGATGGATAGACGTGTCACTGAAATAACAATGTTCCACGAATATTAATGAAGTTATTAGTTTATTACAGTATGTAATATTATATTGTTAAACGCAATAATTAAAATAACACATAGTTTTAATGGCATAAGTCTTAAGCATTAGAAGACGTGTGCTTGTGTGTATTGGTCATATTTGAAAAATAAAAAATAAACATTGACGTCGTTATCGAAGAAATACATTTTTTTTTTTTAGTCAATCGTTTCATGTTTATGTAACATCATTGGCTGTTATACTATGTAGGTAATGATAAATTATATCGAAAGAGACCACATTGTCACACATATTATGCAACCTTTAGACTGGAAAAAATTATAACTTTTTTAACTATTGAAAATAAATAAGTGAAGCGAAGAATGCATTGGTTTTAATAATGACGTAGCGTTTATTATTATTATTTTAAACACTTTTTCGAGTAGTAAAACTTGGCCAAAAGTTTCGTCTAGCAACTATACTGATCAGAAATTTGAATTATTTGGTACTTTAAATAATTAGTTTTCATAAATTTTCAAAACATAAGAAAAAAATACCGAAAAGTTGAGGAAAATCGGTGTAACTCTAAAAACAAAAATAACAATTTAAACTTGAAATTTTTACCAGTCAACAATACAGTAATACGGATTTGATGTTATTTTCAAAAGTATTTAAATGCTAATAGTATAAACACAGAATTTTTATAAAATTTTAAATGGACAAGTCGAACAAAACACTGTCCCGTGGTCGGCGCCGGTGTGGAACTATGCGCTGGAAAGGATCGAGAGACATCGAACGGTCACGGACCCGAGTACCGTCGACGATATAAGAAACCTTAGACCAGGAGTGGCGAGCCTTTTGATACCCTTGTGTCGAATAAAAATTTTATTTTCTATTTTATTCTCCATGCGTGTCAGTAATTTTAGTTTTATTTTTTTTTTTCGCTATTGGCTTAAATTATAGCGATCAAAACACATAAACAGGATTTTGTTCATTGTTAAATTCAAACTTAACTATATATGTACAATAGTACATACACGTCAATACAAACACATAATTTTTACTGATTTTTTCATTGAAAGTGAATTAAAAATTACGAATTGTATTTTAATTGCCGTGTCATTGAAATTGTGTGCGCGTGTCACTGTGTGACACGCGTGACATAGGTTCGCCATCCCTGCCCTAGACGTTATAAAGTGGACATCAAATGCGGCGCTCTGATTGGTCGAATCCAATCATCACATCGACACCGTTTTTTTTTTTTTTTTAAATGCTCAACGTCCCATAGCAAGTCGATTATCACGCCGAAATGTTTCCACGTTACACAATAAGCCGAGGGATATTTTCGATTTGCGGAGGTGTCGACGAGCGTAGCGAGTCCACCTAACACCCGATGTACTAATCTACACTTATGATACGTTCGATAAAGTTTTGATAACGTTCGATGCCATAAATTGATAACGTTGACCAATAAGGGCATCGCATTTGATGTCCGCTCTGCAACGTCTGTAGGTTTTCATAATACGCGTACCGTTGCGCGAACGATATTGTACGTATTTAATGATAATAGTTATATCGCGACGCCGAGAGCGAGAAATTTAATATTAATCTGCGCCGGACCGCGCCGCAGGGATCCCCGGCGTTTTTCGAACGCGCTACAGGTATAGAGTTGAGCGTGTTATAATAATAATAATAATAATAATAATATATGTACACGACGTGTACGTGTATAAGTCCCGTATAAAATTTATTCCGTAACACACCACACACACGTGATGCGATAATACGCGTATATATATATATCTATATGGGTTGGCGAAGGGACACGCGGTCGAGGATCCACGAGGGGTGGAAAAAAATCCCTTTTCGTACACCGTCGGCATTTCTCCATCGGGTTCGCGAATGTCCGCGCGTTCATTCGCGATTAGCATATACGCCAGCACGCTCCCTTCCCCCCACCCCAAGGCGTCTTTCAGACGACACACACACACACATCGCACACCGGATTACCATCGGAATTGTCATATTCTGAAACGTATATATATATAATAATAATAATAATAATATATGAAAATGATAACGAAAAACGGGCGGAAAAAGGAAAACAAAAAAACCGAGAGACCTTCGTCGCCGGATATGATATACGTATGTACCGCGTAGCCGTGCCCGCGGGGGGAAAGGGAGGGGGGGGCGAACGGGGCCGGATGCGGAATACATTACAGGTGCGCATAACCAAACGGCGCCCGGGGACTCGGGGCAAACGAACCGCAGCCGTCAAGATATTCACGCGTCGGGCCGGAGGGATCGCGACGCGAGATGAACCGCAGCGCGCCGAAAATACGTATATCCGAAGGGACCGCGCGCGGAAGACCGGAGCGGATTTTCTACGTGTGCGCGAGCGATCGCTGCGAGACCGTCGGCCGGAGGTGGGGGGAGGGTGCAGGGTGCTTGTTACAAGCCATATAAATGCAAATCAGACTTATAACCCTGCGGCGATTTGTCCCTGCACACACACACACACACACACACATTCAGCCGACCACCCGCCCCTCCGACACGACACCATCCGCCCACCGCGTCCCTTTGAGATCCCCTCCCCCGTAAGATCATCGTCGTAACACGCTATCACAACATGTGTCAAAGGAATTTTTCGACATCATAGAGTACACACGCACACTCAAGTCGAATAAAATACGTATACGAGCACAGTGTATTGCTCTTCCCGAAGGCGTTTATTATTGCCTTTTCGGGCTCCGCTTTAACGTTTAAGGTCGATATGTATATATATATATATATATATACATATACGTATACAGTGTACACATATAAAATGAGAACAGTACTCCACGGCAGGACCTGCTCCTTCCCCTCTCCCCTCACACCGGTCGTTTTCGCCGCCGGTAATTGAATACCCGTCTGTATACCGCCACAACAGTTCAATATCGGCATTCCCGTTGTTCCGCGAAAAAATCTTGTGTTTTTTTTTTGAATCCCTCTTGTTTATTAAAAGCGTGTTTTATTGCGTTTCAAAAATCCACACACGTGACGTATTGAATTTCAATTACGGCCCCGCGAATCGTTGTGCACGACAGCAACGACGACGACAACGCGTACCTACGCGTTCGGATGTACTGCGAATCAGACTCGTCGATTGCAACACAATACAAGGCACGACATTCGTTGAGCGTTTTTTCTCTCACTCTCTTTCTCTCTCCTCGTCCATTTTAAACACGTCAACGACACGCGTCCATTATAATACGCACACGTGATATTATTATTGGGCGGCGTGAATCATTTGGGAGAACAAGTGTGCCGAGACGGAAGAATTTTGTCGACATCAGTTTTTACGAAATTCGTATTCCGCCGCCGCGCCGGTACCTATCACAGTGTAACTAGGAAGAGACAAGACTAAATTATCGTCTAATCGTATAACTAGTATTTGTTGATAAATTACTCGATCCGATCGAATATTGAATACATTTGAAGATTTTAATAATAATAATAATAATAATATAGTTAATATTTATTTTTGTAAAATCAATAAATAAAAAGGCCGAACATACTTCGCACCGTGGACGTACTTCGCTTTCCGGATGGGGTATTTTGGTGTCTGTATTAAATTTTAAAGAAACGATAAATTATTTCTTTAATAAAACGATCTGAGCAATGTTTATACAAATTGTATGCAAACATATTTTATTGAGTATTGTGTTGTCATATCCACAATGGTTAGTATGTTACCATATCCACAATTATTATTATGGTTATCATGGTCACCATGGCCACAATGGTCCCGAAAATAGTCAACAATCGAAGCGACAAGTGTTAACCCTTTGAAAATTTGTGTGAATTTCGAAAAATTACCAGTATAAAGTACCATTTAAAGCCGAATTTTGATTTGAAAATTGGCTAATCGAAGCCTTTATATGAGTATTTCTGTACGCCACAATGTTAATAGACCGGAAAAAAAAAAACACAAATAAAAAAATAAAAATATACGTCATTGTAAATTCATAAGCTGCTTTGCATTGCTTTTGCTTTTCATAATCTAATAAATAGCACCCCAAGGAGTACAAAGAGTATAAGTAATACAATTATGTAAATAACACAATTATTACATAATGACAAATGAAAACTATATATTTATTATTTAAATTTTGTATACATGTTTTAACAGATATAGAATAAAAATAAATAAATCAAAATTATTTATTTGATTACTCATCATTGTTAGACAACACAACAAACTACAATAAAATAGTTTTTTTTCTTTTGACTGAGGCAAAAAGAATATTATATCTAGAATTGAAGGAGGATACTTTGAGATTAATTTTTTACAATAATTCAGAGAAGTGAATTTCTTCGTTCAACACTAAATAATGAAAAGTGACATCAAAAATCGATCGTCTGATTTTCAGTGCTTTTAAACCCGTAAAGTTGGTATTCACATTCGTGTTAACATTTGTATTTTTGCTTTATGTAACCATAAAAATTAAGGAATTTTCTTTGTACCCTTTCTAGTTTTTTAATTATATAAGATTGATTAGGATTCCATATTACCGTGCCGAACCTATTCAATTGTTAAAGTAACCGATAAGCAATACTGTATTTTCAAACACTTTTAAAGTCGTGACTGGTACGTTTACGTTTGATGGACCCTAAAACATGAAGGATTTTACTATATTATATTGAATTAATAGGAACTCGAAAGGATAAATCGGCCAACAGGATAATTCCTAAATCTTTTACTTGATTAACAGAGTGGAGGGAGATGCCATCTATATAATATTGAGATTTTATATGGAATTTAGAGAAATTAAATGATATATGGACAAATTTAGAGGAATTCAATGACATACCATTTAGTGAGCTCTACAACGAAAATTAATCTTAATCTAGTTGTAGGGAAATGAAATCGTCGGTAGTGTAGATAGGCGTGAAAACTTTCATATCATCCGCAATAAACAAAAATTTACAAGTATTGAAACATTTATGTAGATCATTAATGAATATCAGAAAGAGCAAAGGGGATAAATGATCACATTGTGGAAATCTTAATATAAATTTGTAATAATATTAGAAACAAATTTATTTATCATTATTAATTTGTAAATGTTCACTTAATGATAAAAACCTGGATAATAAATTACTTCTTTGGTCTAATTTATAAAATTTAGCTAGAAGAATTCCGTGGTCCACTTAATCAAAAGTATTATAAAAGTCACTGTATAAATATCATGTACCTGACCACCTGAAGCAACGACTTCTATCATATTGGAATAAATTATTTATAAGTTAGTCAATATAGATTTAGCTCGACGGAATCATTGTTCGTTCACAAAAACGTGGGTTAATTAATTTGGGCTCGAGAAGTTTATCGAAAAGTTTTGGAATAATATTTAATTTAGATATAGGTCTATAATATTATTAGTGAATGATAATTTATCATCAGACTTCCACACAGGAGTGACGAAACTGACTTACCAGGCTTTTCGAAATAATATATCATATTTTTAGAAAAGATAAAATTAATAATTGCGATAAATTCATATCACTGCATTCACTGATGACGAGGAGTGATACGATAACATAACAAAAAGTCATGTACAATACGATTTTAAACTAATATTCATTTCGGAATTTATTTTAAGAAAAGATTGCTGAAAAAAACGCAGTCCAAAATTAGAGTTTAATTCGGTCTTGGAGCAAAACCTTACGGAGGGAGCCGTTCGAAATGACGACATTCAAAATGTCAACAGATTAAAATGTCTAAAATTGAATTATTAAAAAGTACGAAATATGGACAGATCAAAATGTCGACATTAAAAACGTCGAAAACAACAAAACATTGACAAACCAAAGTTTATTACTACCAAAGTAAATGTTGAAAAATGAAAACGTATTATGATTACACAATATTTTTTTCACAAATAAACCTAAATTATGTAATGTACGATATTATATATAGTGTCGCTTCGCTCCACAGCTCCCCTTATTTACTTTACAAGCTCGTGTCGCGCTCGATTCAAATCGATATCAAAGTTCGGCTTGCTGCGCAACTTCAATAAATGGTTGTTAACGTCCACTGTGACATGATATTAATAATAATGAAACGTCAAAATACGTTTTTATATAGTACAGAGTGTAACGCGTATGACGTGACAATTTTGCAAAACACGTACCGTCCGCAATCGTGTTATATGAAAAAGGTCGGGTCAAAAACGAGCGTCCACAATCGTATACACCCCCCCCCCATTTACAGAAGTACATTGCCGCTGTTCTGCAGGACAACAATTTCGTTGTCACATTAATAACAAAAAAAAAAAAAAAAAATGCAATAATCGAAAATACCCGAAAACAAAGAGTTGTACGGCTTATATCGGGTACCGACCGCAGCACGGCAAATCCTCTAGATGACGACGATAATATTATTTTTTGTTTCGCGTTGATAACAATAATAATCGCCACCGGCACACCGTAATACCACTACTACTACTACTAATAATAATAATAATAATAATAATATCCGGACGTCGATTTCACGGTCAGAACGTTTTCTCTCGTCGTCGTCGGACGAAAACCACGTTCTCATTTCTCGTCTCGGAAATTAATTGCCCGTCCGCAGGTGGCCTAGAATATATATATATATATATATATGTGTACCGGCCACCCGGACATCGTCTTTCCGTTTTGTCTTTTACGAGACGCCAAAGCAAGCTCCACACGGAGGGACAATGCGATTAAACTAATTGCAGCGGTGATGTACGAAACATTAATTTTCGGTTAATTCACTCGGTGAGGTTTTCCACGGGACCATCGATAACATCAATCAGCGAATTATGTACCTACGACGACCCGGGTAGGACCGCGCGCTACGAGGGCCTCTCCGGCGATCGACATACTGATGCGAGCCTCGAACTCCTAATATTTTCATCTGGATTTTATGGGTAAAAATAGGCACATTTTAGATTCTGAACGGAGTGAAGAAGCTTATGATTTCGCAATGATGTCTATTTTTTTTCTCTTTCCGTGAACACTTTTTCGTATAGGAATACTTGTCCGAAAATTTCGATCACTATCTCTATAGAACCGGAATCACACCCAGATGGTACTTTAAAGAGGTCATTTTTTCAATATCTCAATACTTTTTCCAAAAATGAGGAAAAACTGTCGAAAAATTGACGAAAAACGGCAATATACGCAATTACCGAAATTTCCGTAAAACTGAAAATTACTTTTTGACATAACTTTTAAAATAGTGCAGCTACAAGAACATTTCATAAAAATTTCAAAAAGATTTCATCAATTTTGAATTAAGTACTGCCGCGGCATTTTGAAAATTTCAGAAATTTCTCATTTTTTGTTAGTTTTTATGTAATAAAATTTTTGATTTTTGATATAAAGACTTGAAAATTTAATATGATATCACTGACATATATTATGTCTAATTGATCTGAAAAAATCTCAAAAATGTTAGTCAACTTTTTTTTTTATACTCGTTTGAATTTATAATTTCGACGAAATTCGTTAGTTATTCCTAAAATTACGCACTTTAACGTACATATAAGAAAATTGGCTTAACCAATTGTTTTGAAATTTGGTGCTTAGACAGAAAATTTTATTGCGAATATTTTGGAGTAATAAAATTTCTTACGGACGAATAATTAAACATTTTACAAGGGTTTGATTGAAAAAAAATTAGAGAAAATACAGACAGATATCTATACTATAAGCATTTAATTACTAAAGGTTGATAATGTTTTATTGCATCTTATGTACGTGCAACAATAGTTGTCTGACTATTTTATTCTATTTTGAAAATTCAATATTTTCGGTTATTATACTACATACTTACTAATTCACCTACATGGTTAAGTTATGTGCAGCGGCCTAGTGGTAATGGAACCGGCCTAGCACGCCGACAGTACCGGGTTCGATTCCAGCCCGGCACTCTGAATTTTTGCATTTTTTTTTTCTTATATTATTAACTTCCTTCGTTCAGAATCGTTTTACTGAAAAAAATGATATATCGTTTCTTTAAAATTCAATACACCCGTCAAGGGAATACCACCCGTCGTGCGAAGAACACCCGTCGTGCGAAGTATGTCCGGCTTTTTACTATTGGCCGTTAATACTAAGTACCAACTTACTTATAACGTTTAACTTCGAAACTGTATTATATTTATGCATAGATAATATTAAAGAATATAAACATGCATCACATCATACGTCTTACTAAAGAATATTTTTTAAGATTTTTAGTGTTATTCTGTATTCATGTTAAGAATACATACGAATTTCAAAAAAAATGTTCACAATGACTACCGTGGTATAGAAATTAATACATTTTTGTCAAAATTATTTCGTAAAAGTTTTTATATATAAATGAAATTAAAATTTCTTAATGAAATGATTTTATGGGTATTTTATAGGTGATTTATTCACTTATATGGGTATCACGAAATATAGGACCTTGATTAAAGTAATAATTATGTGACTATAAATTTAAAAATTTTACAAACCATAGTAATCTACAACTTTTCGTTGTAAAAGCTATTTTAACCATAATTCGGAATTTAAACTCAGGTACAATATAATTCATGCAGATAATATTTATGAGTTTATGACATTTCAGCTACAAGTAGGAAAACAAGTGTAATAGTTTTAATACATTTAGGACAAAAAATATTAAATAGTTTTGAGTGAAATCATCGTTATTTTACATGAAAATATTATTTCAATTAAATTAATTAATGTTACTTAAAACGTTTTTAAGAAACATTAATTAACTATACATACATAATATCGAGAATTAAAAATTGATTAGAAAAACTCTAAGAAACGATTAATTTCTAACATTAAAAACAACTATGTTTACGCCAAAAGCGATAATTTTTTTCTTTTCAAATTTTATAACTAAATCTATATCAAAAAAAAAAAAAGCCTAATAACTGGGAATAATTTCAATATTTTTATGATTTTAATTTTGGAGTTAGGCCTTAATTAATTAAAATAAATTTCATAAAAATCTTGTTTACTCTGTTTACTACGCATTATATTCTTACCGAAAATGTTCTTTTCTTTCGCTCTTTAAAAGTCTCTTGTTGAGAATTCAGAATAATAATTATTTAAAGAATCATTTAGATAACATTTCTGAACCATGGAATTTTTAAACAAGTTGTATACACGGAAAAATAGTTTCAGGCATAAAAAAAAAAAATACGTAATTATAAATCGAATACATCTCTTCACTCAGTATCTGAAGTATACAATATAGCAGAAAAAAAATTAAAGCTGTATTCATAAAAATTATCCCATACAGATAGGATTTTATTGGTAAATGCCAGTGTAAGATATAATCTAATCCGACCCTGCCTACGACTGTATACAGGGTTCAGACTGTCGAGTTTTTTAAATGAGTGTAACATAAAATTATATTAAATTCCTTTATTTAACGACAAAATATCTCACTATTAAATTAATTGTTTTTTTTTTTTACAAAATTTCAATACCATCTGTACACTTTTTTCATAATAATTTCGAATAACATCTCTATCATAGGATTTGACATTAAAAACTTGTCGAGTTTTTGATGTCTCCTATCTTTTTTTAACTTGGATTATTAAGTTTCGTTTCAAAATCCACTCAAAAAAAGCCGGACATACTTCGCACGATGGGTGTACTTCGCACGACGGGCGGTATTCTCTTGACGGGCGTATTAAATTTTAAAGAAACGATAAATCATTTCTTCAGTAAAACGATTCTGAACAAAGGAAATTAATAATATAAGAAAAAAAAAATTTTCGAAAAATGTCCAAAAATTT
>JAIPRM010010274.1:0-13917 GCA_025469315.1 Stegophylla sp. TES_Ste_2020
TTCTATACGAAAAAGTGTTTACAGAAAGAGAAAAAAAAAATAAAAAAAAAAATAAAAAAAAATAAACATCATTGTAAAATCATAAGCTTCTTCACTTCGTTCAGAATCTAAAATAAGTGTAATACGAGTTTTAAAAAAATGATTCTAATGTTTATTGAATGTTATAATAATAATTATGAATAGTATTGTAATAATAATAAAATAATAATTTTAATTTATAAGAAAATTTTCAATTTATTAAACTGTTGTTGGCGCGGGAGGGGCGCATGAAAAATATTTTGCCTACAGGCACAAAATATCTTAATTCGGCCCAGCAATGTAATCTGGTAATACCAAAAATATACTACTTTTAACTCATTATTTTATGTGTTCTTAGACTTGCTACATACTGTGTGACAATATTTAAAAACAGTGTATTATACTTACATTACATACTTATATTTAAGATATAATATGTGTATAAATGTTTCATATTTAGTTGAATTTTAATCACTTATAAACTAGATATTTTTTTACTCACTCTGATAGCCCTTATTTACAGTAATAATTTAGCTATGGTATTCAATACGAGTATATCAAAAATATAATAAATTTTTCAATTTCTCGAAGCCTAAAAGGCTTTTTTTTTTAAACTGTACTCGAATATAATGGTTATTTAATCTTTTAATCATATCCAATGGTAAGTTTATTATGGTAATGATAAATATTTGTTTGAAATGAAGTACCTTTAAGGATTTTCCGATTCAATATTACCTAAAAATATTATACATATTAATATTATGCAGAGGTTTTATATAATTAGTTCTTCCTGGATTATTACACTTTTATTTTTTTGCGAATCATCAATTATGAAAAACGGTGACAAAATAGTAGCTTCAAACTAGCGCTTAAAATGGAAAAATTATTAGCATATGCAATAAATAATATTTAATAAAAAAAATGATTTTTAGATTTATGAGAAAAATCTGTTATTTTATATCTTTTCTAGAGGTATGTAGATAGGGGATTCACTCTTTTTATGGAAAGACGTCTCAAATACGCAATTGATACGAGACGAACCGCACCTAGTTCTGATATATTTACATTTACATTTTCAGAAATCGTTTGTTCTGGTTATTATTTTGTTGATCAAATGTTTTTCAGTAACAAATGTCATACATTATTTATTCTACATTTATACGTGTGTTTTCTACAAAACAAAAAACTGAGTACTTCGCTCGTCGGGGTGTACTTCGTACGCGTCGAGTAGGATTCTTTTGACGGGTGTAATAAATTTTAAAGAAACGATAAATCATTTCTTCAATAAAACGATTCTGAACGAAGGAAGTTAATAATATAAGAGAAAAAAAATGCAAAAAATCGGAGTGCCGGGCTGGAATCAAATCATGGAATGTCGCGTGATAAGCCGGTTTCGCTAACATTACGCCACAAAATGTAGATTGATCATGTAGGTAGGTAAAATAGTAAGTATTTAGTATAATAACCGAAAATATTGAATTTTCAAAAGAGAATAAAATAGTAAGAAAACTATTATTGCACGTGGATTTTAATTCACACCATCGTATTCAGCGTCGAAAAATACATAAGATGCAATAAAACATTATCAACTTTCAGTAATTAAATGCTTATAGTATATAGATATTTCGTAATATCTGTCTATATTTTCTCCAATTTTTTTTCAATCAAACCCTTGTAAAATGTTTAATTATTCGTTCGTAAGAAATTTTATTGCACCAAAATATTCGCAATGAAATTTTCTATCTAAGCTCCAAGTTTCAAAACAATCGGTGGAGCCAATTTTCTTTCATGTACGTTGAAGTGCGTAATTTTAGGTAAAACTAACGAATTTCCTCGAAATTCTAACTTAAAACAGGTATAAAAAAAAGTTGACTTACGATTTTTGAGATTTTTTCAGATCTTTTAGACATATATGTCAGTGAAATCATATTACATTTTCAAGTCTTAATATTAAAAATCAAAAATGTTATTACATAAAAACTAACAAAAAATGAGAAAATTCCGAAATTTTCAAAATGCTGTACTTAACTCAAAATTGATCAAATCTTTATGAAATTTTTATGATATGTTCCCGTAACTATTTTTAGTGGTTAGTGAAAATTTTAAGTCCTTAGCTGCATTATGTTATTTTTCAATTTTACGGAAATTTCGGTAATTGCGTATTTTGCCGTTTTTTGTCAATTTTTTGACAGTTTTTCCTCGTTTTTGGAAAATGTATTGAGAAAATGGAAAAATTACCTCTTTAAAATACTATCTGGGTACGATTTCGGATCAATAAAGTTACTGATCGAAACATTTGGACAAGTATTTCTATACGAAAAAGTGTTTCCAGAAAGAGAAAAAAAATAAACATCATTGTAAAAACATAAGTTTCTTCACTTCATTCAGAATCTAAAAATTCAATTGAGTTTGACGCCTTGTAATGCCGGTGTTAGGTCATCGCTCTTACAGCAGCAGCGTGTATGGCGGCAGTGTGTTACGGCGACATGCGGCGCACTGGCAGCGCAACGGTGGCGGTGATTCGATGAGGACGAGGACGGACAACAATTTTTTTGTCACAGTTGCATTGAAATAGGGGTGTCATTTGGACCGCGCGGGCAGTGGCGTATTTACGGGAGGCGTCCATGGGGTCCGGACCCCTCCCATTGACCCAGTTGATAATATCTATTATCCAATAACAATAACATGTTAAATGTTAATGAAAAATTACAGTGTCGTTTTTTGAGAATAATGGCATTCAATTTAAATAAGACTGATGTCAGCTTAAACGTTAGAGCTAAAGAATTCGGTTTAGAACGTTTATCCTCTAGACGCTTATTTAATGAGTGGCATTTATTTATAAATTAATTAATAGTATACTAATAAGCTCAGAATTCATAAAAAAAATTAACTTCAAAGTACCAGCTTTTAATTCAAGAAACAATCTTCCTTTCTCAGTTCTTCATTGTTCATGTAACATAATTGCTAATAGCCCGGAGTACTGACTTCTGAATCATTGTAACAGCATACAAAATTTTGATTTTTGTTTTGATTCAATTGCTAAATTAAAAAATATTGTATTGAATATTTCATAATTTTTTTTTTCTTTTTATAATTATTATTATAATGATGTAACTTAGCTATATTATGTATATGTATTTTTTTTTCTTCTCTTCTCTGTATTGTATTCAAATAGCCTAAACATGTATTATTAATTCTTATACTTATCTGTAGTATTTACCCCTTTGAGGTGTTAATTATATATAAATAAAATAAAATAAATATTATTCTTATTATTATTATTATGTGAATTTTTCTTCAGTGTACACTTTCGTAGAATGAGTTTTCCAAAAGATTTGCTCGGTAAACTTTCAGATCTGAAATAGGCTCTAGTTGATATTTTAGAGAGGGAATTTATTGAGATTCTCAATAGTTATTCCAAAATAAAGAAAAAACTTCAAGTTTATGTAAAAATATATAAAAAACGTCAAAATATATCATAAAATCGATTTGCATCAAATATATTTTAGTAATTTGATAGTTATTTTAAAACTATGTAATTTAAGTATTCACCCTTATTAACCATAGTGTCGTAATACAGCCTCAAATATATTTTCAAACAAATTTAATCACTTTTGGACTATTAGAAAATTTTGAAAATATCTCATTTTTGTCTAATACAATTTGAAATGTTTGATTTTATGAGGTGAAAATTTTATACAACTTACCTTGGATATGTATTATCTCATTAAATGATAAAATAGTTGGGATTTGGCAGCACGCCTACCAACCCTTCTATAAAATATTAATATATATAAAATTAATATATAAAATATTAATTTCTATATAAAACTGTTAATTTTGGCGTAAAACAACGATTTTGTTTATATGAAAACTATTCAATATTTTATTTAAATTGTGCTCAATATTTTTTTCTTTTAGAATTTGATTTCTTTTATGTTTTTCAACCAGTCGTAAAATGTTTTGAAACGAAGGCTCATTGAATACATTTTTAAAGCTTATTTCTAAAGTTAGAATAGATATTATTAATGTTGTCACATAATTTTTCTCCAATTATATATAATGGTATCAAAAATAAGTTATTATGAAATTCAAAAAGGTTTATTTTCATAAAATGTAATTAATAACGACATCTTGTAGGGAAAAAATTTTGGACCCCTCCCATGAAAAATTCCTAAATACGCCACTGTGCGCAGGGTGTACATTTGCGTATTAAAAATCCAATATTATAGTAATTTGGCTCACTTAAAAATTATTTGGCCTGAATAATGGATAATGATTTGTACTGGTCCGCATATTTTATTTTCAAAGTCAATATTTTGTTTTTCTTTTCAATTGAACACACAATCACGATAAAAATGTCACGTAGATATTGATGTTGTTTGTTTTTTTTTTTTTAGATTCTGAACGAAGTGAAGAAGCTTATGATTTTACAATGATCTTTATTTATTTATTTATTTTTTATTTTTTCTCTTTCTGTGAACACTTTTTCGTATAGAAATACTTGTCCGAATGTTTCGATCAGTATCTCTATAGACCCGGAATCACACCTTGATGGTATAAGGTCATTTTTCCAATTTCTCAATACTTTTTCCAAAAACGGGGAAAAACTGTCGAAAAATTTACGAAAAACGGCAAAATAGGCAATTACCGAAATTTCCGTAAAACTGAAAATTACTTTTTGACATAACTTCTAAAATAATTCAGCTAGAGACTTGAAATTTTCATTGACCACTAAAAATAGCTACGGAAACATGTCATAAAAATTTCAAAAAGATTTGATCAATTTTAAGTTGAGTACGGCATTTTGAAAATTTCGGAAATATCTCTTTTTTTTGTTAGTTTTTATGTAATAAAATTTTTGATTTTTGATATTAAGACTTGAAAATGTAATATAATCTCACTGACATATAGTCTACTTGACCCGAAAAAATCTCAAAAATCGTTAGTCAATTTTTTTTTTTATACCCGTTTGAAGTTAGAATTTCGACGGATTTCGTTAGTTTTTCCTAAAATTACGCAGTTAAAATACATATAAGAAAATTGGCTTAACCGCATGTTTTGAAATTTGATGCCTAGATATAAAATTTCATTGCAAATAATTTGGTGCAATAAATTTTCTTACGGACGAATAATTAAACATTTTACAAGGGTTTGACAGATGAAAAATTGAAGAAATTACAGACAACTATTGCGAAATATCTATATATTATAAGCATTTAATTACTGAAAGTTGATAATGTTTTATTGCTTCTTATGTATTTTTCGACGCTGAATACGATGGTGTGAATTAAAATACACATGCAACAATAGTTTTCTATATATTTTATTCTATTTTGAAAATTCAATGTCTTTGGTTATTAATTATTATACTACATACCAGTGGCGGCCCGTCAGGGGAAACTGAGTCTCCCCATAAAAATACCTACTTGCTACTAATAAATCATAAGAATTCATAAAAATATTTTTTTCTAATATATTACATAATATAAATTATGAGTATTTACTGTTTTTATTATCATTAGTAGTAGACATTCCACATAATCTATAAATAATAGTTTCTTTTGATGGTTTTTTCTGATAACATTAATACGACGGACATCATTTGGGTGAAACTGCCGCCCGGCCGTTTCAGTCATTACATTATATGTTATGACAGGGTATTGCGAAGAGGGCCAGAGTGAATAAACAGCGATTTATAAATAATATTGAAACTGGGTTCAATTATACGCCGCCGGCCGCTGCACCGCTTGGTCTGTGCTTCTATGTTCATTCGTCACGCCAGTGTTCGCTACAATTGCATCCTGCGCCGTGCGTAATTTTTATTATATGTTAATTTTATATTTTTATTTTATAAAATGGAAAAAGAGAAGATTTTAGATTTTTTATTACTAAATGGTTTTAATTCTTTAACGTATGAACAAAAGTGTAGTGTAAAATGTCATCGCCCAACACCAAACATGATTTTAAACTGTACAGATTGGAAATATATAAGAAAGTTTCAAAATAGTTGGTATAATAAATTTCCTTGGTTAACTGTTTGCAGTAAAAGGAATATAGATCTAAGAATTGAATTGATTTATAAAAAAATTAAAACCATACACAGAAAATGTATATTTTGTTATTTAATTTTAGTATCAAACCTATACTGGGGTAAATAAAAGAATTTTTATTATTCAGTGTATTTGTTTCAGAACATAGTTTTATTAATTTAATTTGTCAGTATCCACAGTATATTTAGTCACGGGCCGCCACTGCTACATACATATCTTCTAATTCACCTACATGGTCAAGTTATGTGCTGCGGCCTAGTGGTTAAGAACCAGGATTAGCACGCCGACAGTACCAGGTTCGATTCCAGCCCAGCTCTCTGAATTTTCGCATTTTTATTTCTTTATTATTAACTTCCTTCGTTCGGAATCGTTTTACTGAAGAAATGATTTATCGTTTCTTTAAAATTTAATACGCCCGTCAAGAGAATACCACCCGTCGTGCGAAGTACACCCATCGTGCGAAGTATGTCCAGCTTTTTTTTTTTTTAAATATGAAACTCGCTCGATATTCATTACGTCGTGTAAAACAATATTAAAACAAACAATGAGTATTTTCATTACTTCTACGCACACTATCAAGGCCGGATATACTTAAAATACGCCCCTAGGCTAATAAAAAAACAAATTTCCTACTTCATAAAACATCATTTATTCAATAAGAGCTGAGAGCCCTACTCCTTATTAATTTACCGATTTTATGACTATATAAAAATGTAAAATGGATTAATTATAAATTATTTTTAAGTCAACCTAAAAAATTAAGTCTTAAATTTTTGTTGAGTAATATTAGTATTCTAGTAGATGGTAAATGAAATTTGTAGATAGGAATTATATCTAGTATCTACAAAAAAAAAAAGAAATCACCGTCCTGAAGACGTGGCGCCCCTAGGCTACAGCCTAGGTAGCCTAGTCCTAAATCCAGCCCTGCACATTATAACACAATAATATTATAAGTCTAGGGCTAGGGACTTGGCATGTTTTTCAAAATAATCATTCAAAACATAGCTAAGTAATATAGAAATGCGTTTCATAACACATGGAGTTTGATGCGGTTCTCTTTAATTTGCATATTTTCCATATTTAACTCTTTTTTTTTTTTCGATATAAGTGCATATTTCACCTATTTTTCAATTTTTAATTTGTGTTTTCTTGGTATAGGCAAAATGTTCCCCGAATAAATGAAGAGATTGAATTTATTATTTGATATTTTCATTTGTTTAAATGTATGAAAAATGAAAGAATAAGATTTAAAAAAAAGAGATTTCATAAATAATAGAAGAATTAATAAAACATATTAAAATTTATTATACAATACAGTTTTTAGATATTACAGTAAAATTAACGTTTTATAAGAGATTATTTTAGCATATTTGCATATTTATAGAGCCTATTTGGTACATTTTTAGAGAGCATAAATGCATACATATTTTAAGTTTTTTTAGAGGTATAAGTCCCTGGCCCTAATTATAACCTTTAAGTCAATACTTAACACAAGACTATTTGTTACGTTTCTGTCACACTTTTCAGTGTGTATAATAATGTTATAATAAAATGAATTATTTTATTTATTTAATTATCGAGCCTCGATGATGCTCATATTTAGACATATGATATATGTAATAATTTAAGTGCATATAAAACGTCACGTCATCACACTAATGATTTAGGAATTTCACTCACTCTGTATAACACGTGTAGTTGTAGTGTTGGTTTAGTTGGCGAGCATTCGCGAAAATGTACGCGTTTACGTTTTTTATATTATTAACTTCCTTCGTTCAGAAGTGATTTATCGTTTCTTTGTAAAATTCAATACACCCGTCAAGTGTATCCCCCCGACCCGACGAGCGGAGTATACACTTTTTTTTTGATATACCAACAATACTCGATGGACGCACTTGAATTTCAAAGAAACGATAAAACGGTTCTAAGCGGAGCTTTAATTTATAACAAGACCACGTTTTATTTTTTTAATCCAAAAACTGTGAAACCAGCTAAATTTGTCACTATTACAACAGAGTCGCATGGATCTTAAATGTAAGTACTGATTGAATTTGCGTCCGTTTTAATTTACCATCACCCCAAACGGATCGAAACCGTTAGATTTCACGAGCTGTGCGCAACGTACAAAAATAATTTATGCGCGTGAGACATGTCTAATAATAATAATTATGCACGTAATAGGTGTACGCATCGCGGCGTATAACCGATAGACGAACATAATATAATTAATAATTATTAATCGTCGTGCGTGCGGAAATATGCGTGCGTACGGAAACTGTTGGGAAATAAATAAAATAAAAAATGATAAAAATAACAAAATACACACACACACACACACACACACACACTTTCTCTATATTCAACCTAATCATCATCGGAACACCCACGCGCGAATCCGAAGACTCTGTGACCGCGATTACTCTGTGCACGCATTACGATTCAGTCGGAGCAATTGAATTTGTTCCCAAACACAGGTAGTCAATGTTTTACCCTTAACAAGCATCTTTGAATTGGCTCCCAAGAATTTATTATTTTGAATTAGCTCTCTACCAATTTTTTTTTTTGGAAAAATATATTGATTTCCAAAATGTTATTGATAATTTAAAGTTAGGAGTTATTTCTTAAAATTAGGTTCACATCAGTCACACACACACACACAGGATAAGTATACAATAAAAGCTAAACAATAATATTAAAAAATTAAAAACACAGACAATATTATAGCTGAACGCATAGTTATAAAAAATATATATAAACACTAAAAATTTAAAACCCATACAATTTTATAGAGTGTCGTTATGAAATAAACAAATATAAAAAGTAATGAGTTAAATAAAAATATTATTGTCGTGGCTTATACTTATGGGCTAGTATTTTTATGTACCGAAACCTCGAATTTACACCAGTGTCATATTTTCAAAATTGCATCTTCTAAAAATTTTATTTTATCTCTGATATCTTTTCGGTGTGTTTTTATTATAATTGGAACTTCTTATAATAATTATCAGTTTGAATACTTTATAATATATTTAAAAAATTGAAGACGTTTGGATGTGGTGAATAAGTCAGTGTCGAAAAAGTAAACTAGTACAATATTATGAGAACCCCTTGTTAAATAATAATTATTAATAATTTTTGAGGCGCCAATCCAAGGGTCGAATTCATAATTACCCGAAATTGGGAGCCAATTCAATGGTCGCCTATTCAATGGCGTATGTGGGATTTAATTTCGGAGGAAGTCATTAAAAATACATTAATAAGTACCTACTGCTAATCAATTTTATTTTAATAAAAGTTTTACTCTATCAGTCATCTCGTGTAAAAACAATCAACTAGTCTTATCGATAATAATTTAATAATCATTACCTAGTTTTTTATGAAAATCTCATCACTAAAAATAATATATATATATATACAAACAAATATCTTAAACACTAAATTTACATAATATTATATGATTTACGACATGATATTAATCTAAGATTAATAATTATTTTTATTGACACCTATGCCTGTAATTTACTTTTTTTCCATGCTGTGCTACTGGGATATTTAAATGAAATGTATACATAGATTAAAATA
Source organism: Stegophylla sp. TES_Ste_2020 (assembly GCA_025469315.1). Taxonomy (NCBI): domain Eukaryota; kingdom Metazoa; phylum Arthropoda; class Insecta; order Hemiptera; family Aphididae; genus Stegophylla; species Stegophylla sp. TES_Ste_2020. The sequence continues at coordinate 9,654 of JAIPRM010010274.1, forward strand.
TGAGACGCATAGCGCCAGAACGGCTTAAGACACAAAAGTGAAATTATACACAACGGCCAATCAAAGTTTTTGCTATTTTTCAATTTATTTTTCAAAATAATTCAGTTGGCTCTAAGCGAAAAATCAAAGTAGCTTTTACATGTACAATACCTTCTATTTTTAGTCATTTATTAAACTTTCAAAAATTTCAAGTATATCAAAAGTTAATGTGGCATAGACTGCTTTGCAATTTTAGTAATCTCGGAAATATAAAATTCTGTGTGGGTTAGTCCACCCTAATAAAAATAAAAAAACAACTTAGTTTACTCTTTTATCTAGTATTTGAATATTTTTTATCACAGAAAAATGTTGAAACACTATCTGTAGGTTTATTATAGTAAAAACAATGTAAAGAAGCATATTTCTGAACTTAATAATGTTGAATTTTAATATTACCAGTATGTGTATAAAAAGTAAAAACAATTTAAAAAAACAAAATAAATATTGCATTGTTTTCACAACTGTGGTATATTAAAAATACCACCATAGTTTAGTGTAGTGGTATAGTTAATTTCATATTTTTTTTTTTTTTAAATACAAATAAAACAAAATTAATATTGTTAACAAACATAATATATTGTTTAGTTAAAGTAAAAACAAATAAATATTTCAAAAAAAAAAAAAAAAAAAAAAATGATTAAAACAAAATAAATATGAATTTGCATTTATGTCCCCAGTAGTAGGTTTGAACCCCTAAAAACCCTCCCTTGAATACGCCTGTTGCTTATATTCGTAGGCATAACGGGTTCGAGGAGAAAAAAAACAAAATCATCTTATTATTATTTTCTTTTACACTACTAAACCGAGCAGCCGCCGCCGAGAGCTGGTACAATGAGATTTCGATATGAAATTCGTTCGAGCGAAAATCAAGCGATGCGTCACATACCCGTTTTTAACTACCTATATGCGTACAACGACAATAATCGTTATTATTATTATTATTATACACTTATTATAATAATAATTATTATTATTATATTGAACGCAGCAACACAATATATCGTTCGTCGTCCGGATTCCGAGCGCTTGGCGCGTGGTGACGACGACGAACAGGTTGTCTATTATTTATCGATCTCGATCCCGAAGAGAAGCTCTCCTCCTATATACAGAGAAATCAGCTCTTACGAAATCCGGTTGTTAGGTGACAAATAATTTTCGGGTCACTCTTGTTTCACGGCCCACTCGCGGGCACCGACACGACCGGTTTTTCAATTAGGATCATCTTCGGGGTTTATATCGCGATCTCGATTCGCCCCGAAATCCAGTTTTGTACACTTTTGAAATTATTTCCAGTTCTAGTTTTGTTTTTTTTTGTTTTTTTTTATTCTTCTTTTTCTCATTCTCTCGTCTCGTCTTCACCGAACCGAACCTGTCTTAATGCGACGAAAATTTTGTATGAATAAAAAAATAAAATAAAAAATACACACACACACACACATATATTATTATTACAATGTGGAACTATTAAAAATCAGTCCGAAGACGCGTACACAGTTTTAAAGTTCAATGACATCGGTCTGCGCTTGGCTAAACAACGTGTCGGCGCGCGACATGAATATGATATTTCACATACATTTTAATTATTACGTTTACCTGTTGCAGTATTCAATAATTGCGTGCGCCGCCGAGGTATGATTCGGGGCGGGGAGGGGGGACTCTGTGATTGCCGAGACAAAACTAATAATATATTGATCTGTGAAAACGCGTTACTATATTTTTATTCGCGAATAAATTATTATCAAAACGGTTTTAGATTTTGAACGAAGTGAAGAAGCTAGTGTTTTTACAATGATGTTTATTTTTTATTTTCTGTGTACAACTTTTCGTATGGAAATACTTGTTCAAAAGTTTCGATCAGCTACTTTTTGAAACCGGATTTACATCTAAACGATACTTTAAAGAGGTCATTTTTTAAATTTCTCAATTCTTCAATTCTTTTTTGAAAAAAACTACCCAAATTTTGACAAAAACGACTCGGAAACCATATCATTTTTTGATCCGAACTATATGAAAATTTAAACGTAGATAGACAATCGTATAAGAAAGATTTTGGCGCAAGAAAATTTTGGACATTTTTCTAACATTTTTTTTCCTCATTTATTTTTTATATTATTAACTACCTTCGTTCAGAATCGTTTTATTGAAGAAATGATTTATCGTTTCTTCAAAATTCAATACACCCGTCAAGAGAATCTCACCCGTCGTGCGAAGAACACCCATCGTGCGAATTACACACATTTTTTTATTAACGAAGCCTCAACACATGAAAGGTTATTGGCTTTTATAAATTAAACATGATTACATAAGTGTGAAAAAACAATTAATTTTGGAATAAATATACTTATATATATATATATATATAAATTATATGTACTGTGAAAAGTGATATAAAGACATATATTTTAAAAATTTTCTTGTTAAATATACTATTAAACTCGGTTGTACGATTTTGTTAATTTTAGAAATTTAAAAATTTTGTCGTTGTCTGGCTTAGTGCTTCGTGTAGGTCAAAACCAATTTTCTAGGTCTGATTTACATATTTTATTATTGAAGCGCGTTTACTCGGTTCATTACCACCGGTTCGTCTGGCGACGATATAATTGATATAATAAATAATAACAACGTGATTCGACGTTATTATTTTTACTATTTCCATTAGTAAATTATGTGCGTCAAGTACTTATCGATTATTAATGTTCTATATTAAAAACAGGTGTCATTAATTACTATATATATATAATATAGGTTCGTACAAGGTCTAAATTACTATCATTAATTTCTTATTAGACTCGAAAAATCCAATGGCGCCAATAAGATGTTCATATATAAAGTGAACATATTTTATTCGAGCAAAACATCAAGGTTTCGATGATATAACATCATCGATAGGTATAAAATCGTTAAAAAAAAAAAAATTTCATACAAACAAATCATTATTATTGATTAAATATTTGTTGTTAAACGCTTTTGTTTTCCCGAATTATTTCTACGATTTTTACATATTAATAATATAGTAGTTATAGTATGGATTGAATCCGTTAGCCTGCGGAGAATCGAGTGAACCAACCACTTGTTCGCTTCACGCGAATAGCAAACTTGTGTGGACCCCTCCTTTTCTTTTTTTGTAAATTTTTAAAAAATTGTTATTTTCTTCTTCGTTTTTGTCAATTATTCAAAATATACTGTTAATCATACTTTGTCCTTTTTAATAATAATTGTAAACATTAGTTAAAATTCTAAAAATTGTATTTAAAAGCTGTGTATGGCGTATATTATTAAATAAATAAATAGATAAATAAAATTGTTTTGCAATAAAAATGTTAATATATATATATATATATATATATATATATATATATATCCAAATATTTTATTGGAAAGATAATAATAAAAACATTATAAAGATCGAATATATATTTGGAAGTTCTGTTTGAATTCGTCAATGGGTCGTAAAAATTAAATAATGCATCGATATTGGACAATTTAGATTAAGAGATTTCGTATTCTTCTGAACACAATTATTATAGTCAATATTCTCCGTTTAATATTTGCACAAATTTACTAAATTCTGTTAGAAGTTAAGGTTTGTTTTTGTTTATGTTTATTTTATTATGTTTGTGCAATTATTATTAGGTCTTATTATAACATATATAATATGTTAATATTATAATTAATCACTAATTAACTGTATATTGTATAATTAAATAGGCTTCAGCCCGTATAATAAATCAAATAAATAAATAAACAGTGCATCCGGATTCGCATGAGGAAATTTTGCACGGAAATTGCAGTCCAATGTGTGACTACAGGTGGGGGACTACAGAGTCTACGACATATTTTATATGTCAGAGACTAGAGTTATTGTTATCGAAACTATTATCCATGGATACAATTTTTAGCAATATATTATTAATTCTTATTAACAGTAGTTTAATCACTTATCAGTAGGGGGTGAAATTAGGGGGCTGAGGGTGAGCTTTGGCCCGATTGTTTCTGTCTTTAATTTTCTATTTTTTCAAATTTCCAGAAAGAGAAAAAATAATAATAAATAAACAAACATCATTGTAAAATCATAAGCTTCTTCGCTTCGTTCAGAATCTAAAAAAAAAAAGCCGGACATACTTCGCACGATGGGTGTACTTCGCACGACGGGTGGTATTCTCTTGACGGGCGTATTAAATTTTAAAGAAACGATAAATCATTTCTTCAGTAAAACGATTCTGAA
>JAIPRM010010275.1:0-13916 GCA_025469315.1 Stegophylla sp. TES_Ste_2020
TATTAACTTCCTTCGTTCAGAATCGTTTTACTGAAGAAATGATTTGTCGTTTCTTTAAAATTTAATACGCCCGTCAAGAGAATACCACCCGTCGTGCGAAGTACACCCATCGTGCGAAGTATGTCCGCTTTTTTTCTTATTATTTATGTAATAAAATTTTTTATTCTCGATACTAACACTTGAAAATTTAATATGATCTCACTGACCTATATGTCTAATTGACCTGAAAAAATCTCGAAAATCGCCTATCGACTTTTTTTTTATACCTGTTTGAAGTTACAATTTCAACGAAATTCGTTAGTTTTACCTAAAATTACGCACTTTAACGTACATAAAAGAAAATTAACCCAACTGATTGTTTTAAAATTTGGTGCCTACATAGAGAATTTTATTGCAAATATTTTGGTGCAATAAAATTTCTTACGACAAATAATTTAAAATTTTACAAGGGTTTAACTAAAAAAAATTCGGAGAAAGTATGGACAAATATTATGATATATTTCTAGTTTACGAACATTCAAGTCGGTTGATGACGTTTAATCGCCATCTTATATATTTTTCTACGTAGAGTACGGTAATGAGAACTCAAATCCACGTGGATCAACAGTTGTCAAACTATTCAATTTTGAAAATTCAATGTTTTTGGTTATCATATTAAATACCTATTATTTCTAGTACAAATGACCTATTATGATATATTTTTAATTAACACGCAAAAGGTTAGTACTTAATGTTTTATCGCCCTCTCAGGTAATTTTCGACGCTGATTACGATGGTGTGAATTAAAATCCACGTGCATCAATAGTTTTCTAATTATTTTATTATATTTTGAAAATTCAATATTCCCGGTTATTATTATATACCTACTATTTCAATGGTATTATACGATGTTAGTGTGGCACAGTGGATCAGGTGACAATATTAAAATACGTCTGTGCCGGGTTCAAATATTAACCTAAACTAAATATTTTGCACTTTTTTTAACCGTGACTGCCCAGAGGTGCCACGATAAACATTAGTTCTGCTATATACTGTACATGCGGAGACGGTTGAGTTATTCATTCAATAAATACACATTTGATATGAATTTATTATTATACGGTGATTTCAGTTTACCTTATTTACTCGTAATGATATTGGCTTAATATAAAATGATCTACCTTCGGCATGCCCAGAAAAAATACTACTTTAACTCTCCATCTGCACCAATTAAATGATGTTTTAAATGTCTATGATTCTCAACTCGATTTGGTATTTTTAAATAAACCACTGATTAATATTATACCGATTGACAATAGTATTGTTCCAATTGATCAATACCACCCATTATTAACTACCAAGTATACTATAAATGTGTCTCCTAATCATAATTATTCAAATTATTATTATTATAATTTTAATGAAGCAAACTATGATTTAATGATTTTTATAAATGGTCTAACGTTTATAAGATAAAAGATGTTAATATCGTATTCAAAGTTTTTAATGGAGTAGTATTAAATGCAATTGAACAAACGGTTCCTAAAACTTTATCTCATAGAATTATGTTTCCTAGGTGGTTTTCTAAAGATTATCTAACAGGTTAATTATAGAGAAAAAACGTCTATACAAACTGTTTAAGTCGTCGGGTGAAAAAAGTAATTTTGTAACTTTCTCTACAGTAAGAAAAAATGCAAAATGATCTCTAATATATGGTATGAAAAATACACGGAGCAAGTTTAATCTTCTATGACCAAAATATTTCCGACTACGCCTCGGTAAGTGGTGGCTTTTTCCACATATGTTTAGTTCACCGTTTTTTCTCCGCGGTAATCGCATCGATTGCAAGCGGAATTTGCCGGTCACCATATTTCGTTTTCCCTTTAATTCAGCCACGCCTCGGTAGGAGGTGATTTTTTCCGTGTGGTGTTTTTTTTTTATATTTATACTATTTAAATATTATTAAAACGTCTATTATTCAGTGTACACTCATAGCCTAATGGAATATGGCGTTGGATGTGAAATAATTCTATAATATATATTACAATAATAATTTAATTTAGAGATAGTAGGTATAGGTAAGTTAGTATAATTCATCTCCATAATCACAGTCCATTAGGCTATGGGTCTACATTTTTTGTATTTTTTGTTAGTAACCATTCTTACACTTAAATCACCCGCAATCACATTTTGATAGCGCTAATATCTAATAATAATTGTTTAATAAAAATATTTTGTGACAATTTTTATAGTTGGTGAAAATTTCAAGTTTCTAGCTGCATTATTTTTGAAGTTATAATAAAAAGGAATTTTCAATTTTACGGATATTCCGATGATTACATATTTTTCAATTTTTTGTAAATTTTTTGACAGTTTTTCTGCGTTTTTGAAAATAGTATTGAGAAATTTGAGAAATGACTTCTTAAAAGTACCATTAAAATATTGTTGAAATATTTCCGAAATCAAGTATTTTATTGAAAATTAGTAAAATAATACTAAAGGTTCAAACAAATTAATTTTAGATTTTGAATGAAGCGAAGACATTTATGTTTTTACAATGTTGTTAATTTTTAATTTTTTTTGTTTTTTCTTCTTCTGTAAACATTTTTTTGTATAGAAATATTTGTCCAAAAGTTTATATCAGTAATTGTATTGATCCAAAATCACACCCAGAAGAAGTCATTTTTCAAAGTTTTTCTTAATACTCTTTCTAAGCGTAAAGGAAAAACTACTCAGAAATTGATAAAAAAACAGTAAAATATTGTTTGAAGTTTCACCTACTACTAACCTTCATTTTTATAACTGTTTAAATGTATATTTTGATGGGATTCATTAGTTTTCTAAAAAATTACCCACTTCAACACATATAAAAAATAATTGGTTCAACCGATTTTTATGAAACTGAGTGCTTAGAGAGAGAATAACATGCGGTTAAAATTTGAACTAAATCGGTGAATTAGATTATTGGCGTATTTCTTTTCTTTATATTACAATATAATATTATACAACAATTATCATTTACATGATTAGTAAAATGGATTATTCTTTTGTTAAATAATGGTGTAGGCCGAATTACTCGATGTTCACTATTAAACAACAAAAATTGATAAACACAACATAACGTCTTAAACGACAGTTATAATTGTATACTAAATAAAGCGCCACGCAGAATCGTTTTATTGAAGAAACAATTTAACGTTTCTTTGGAAATACACTTTGGAAATAAGAGCATAGCAAATTTATTAATTTATTGATTATCTTTTCATAATATAAAATATATAAATAACAGATAATTGCCACAAAATATATACAAATCTTAAGTGAGAAATTGAGATATAAAGAATAATATTTAAGAAAGAGCAAAACAGGTATCATCCAAGGAATATTTTTAAAATTTAGGGATTTACATCAGTAGTTTGTTGCAAATTAAAGGGAATTTTATGACAACGTATGAGAAATAAATTCACAACATTATAGGTAATTATAGTTTTATCATAATAAAAACAAATAAAATTAACTACTAAATGTAAGTATAAAATAACACAAGTATATTTTAAATATAAAAAGTTAATTCTTATGAATAATTAATGAATACTATGTTATAGCAATAAATAAAATGAAAAATAAAAGGAATTATAACAAGGATATAGAAATTCACTACCCAAGGAAAATGATAACATTATTTAACTTGAATCAGATTTTTTGTATAGGATAATTATTTTTGGACATAACATAGGGCATGGTATTTTCAAAAAATAATAAAAGAGACAATTATGTATAGTTGATACAGTAGACATAAAAATTTATTTATAATCATGACATCCTATAAAATCATTTAAAAAAATAATAATTAAAATTCTTAATTAAATTTACCAATTACTAGTTAATAACAATTTAATTATTAATCATCACAATGAACATAAAATTTAGGAAAAAATTATTTGAAAAACAGTAATTAATGTGATTTAAAATTACAGTAATAATTAAATTTAGCAAACCATTTTTCGCTCAGAGATTTTCTACATCATCCAAGAAAGATGAAGATTGATTCATTTGATATTTTTAGCCATTGAAGTTGTGTACAAATATATCATAACATCTTCAATAACATTTCTCAGGTCCTATCAACATCTTTTTGAGAAAAAAACACTGGTATATTAACCTAAAGCATACCATAAGTTATTGACATAAATAGGATTTCATATAAGTATTGAAAATATTCTTAAATTAAATTATAACATAAAACACATAATTTATTAAAAATGAATAAGATATGTTTAATGCGCTTAGAGTATTAAATATAAATAAAAATTAGAAAATTATATTATTGATTCGTTTTTGAAGTTTTAAAAGTATTGCACAGTTTTGATTTAACTATATACAACTGCTTGTAATAAATTACAAATTTTTACCTGTGATAATACTAAATTACTTGAATAAAAAACATACAGAAGATAATAATCAAAATACTCCTCAATGCATTTGAACACAGGAGAATCATTTTTAAAATAATTAGAATCAAAATTTATGTATAAAAAAATTGTGAGGAGTTAATAAAAGTAAAGTGTAAAGAATTGTATCCAAAATAGAAATTAAAAAATCTATATATTTGATCAAAAATGGTTATTAGAAAACATAATAATGATGATGACAACCATACGTCTTTGGAAATGATAGCATTGAAAAATGATTTAATGTTTATCTTATCATAAATTAAATAAGAAAGAACAGAGAAATGCCAGAAAAAATAAACCATTCTTAAAAAGAGAAATTGAGATAAAATGAACAATATAAAAGAAGTACTTTTATAATATATTGAATAACATCAGTAAGTTTTTGCAATTTAAAAAGAAATGTATGATATAGTATGAGAAACAAATTCACAACATTATAATTATAGTTAAACTATAATAAAAAATAAATAAAATAAACCATAAAATGTTATTTTAAAATAATGCAAGTATTTTTTAAACAAAAGATAATTCTTATAAATAACTAATGAATATTATATGTGTTAGCAGTAAAAAAAATGAAAAATCTAATGATTATTATGACAGCGATATAGAAATGAACTCTCCATGGATAATGATAACATTATTTGTCTTAAATCAGAGATTTTTGCAATGGATATTTATTTAAGAACATAAGATGGAACATGGTATTTTTAAGAAATAATTAAAGAGACAATTATGTATAATTGTAATAGAATACATAAAAGATTATTTATAATCATGGTGTTCCATCAAATAATTTAATATAATAATAATTAAAAACCTTACTCAAATTTACCGATCACTAGTTAATAAGAATTTAATTATTAATCATCACAATGAACATAATATTTAGGAAAAAAGGATTAGAAAACCAAGAAATGGTGAGTCATAATGAACTGACCTAGCAATAGGTACGAAAATTTGTCAAAAATAGAACGGCTCTAAAAAGATTAAAAAAGATTATATGAAGCGATCAGAATGAATTTGAACGTTATTTTTGATATGACAATTTTAAAATCTGTATGGAGTTCTAATATATTCTGTTATTTTATTTTTATGGCCTCCCAGCAAAATCTGTATTTAAATACAAGTATATATGAGCAATATTATGGTAATTCATGCTTTTCCAGATAGGAACGATAATTAATTTACCGTATACATGGTTTTAAACTTTCCAAATCAAGACTGTTCGAAATTTGGTTTCCAAATATTATAATGAAATGATACAGATTAAGCAGTTGCAACTAATGTAAGGCTCACATTATGTTAAGTTAATAAAAAAAAATACTTAATAACATGTCTTTTACTTAAATATAATGTGTTAATGAGCATTTTTACTGAATAAATCAATAAATTTTTACCATTTTGTCCATAATTTTTAATTGGTCTGCACAGTGACTGGTTGAAAATATTTTTTAATTTGTCATTTACTAATGTACAATTCTAGCAATACCATCAGGTATCAAGCGATACATTGCCAATTCATTGTGTCTGCAGTCTGTGAACAGAAAAAGCTTTATATTAGTTTCTAGGTGGTGCAAAGTAATAACCTAATATTAAGTTTTGTTTCATGTAAACATTTTTAAGAATGCAAAATGTATGATTGTGTAATTTTCAATAAAATAATGGACTGAAATCTAGGAATAGGTACAAAAATTTGTCTAAACCTGGAACGGCTTTTTTTGTTTGATTAAATGAAACGATTAGAATGAATTTGAACGTTATTTTTGATACGACAATCTTAAAATCTGTATGGAGTTCTTATAAATTCTGTCATTTTATTTTTATGTCCTACCAGCAAAATCTGTATTTAAATACATGTCTATGAATAATAAGCAATATTATGGTATTTCATGCGCTTCCAGATAGGAACGATACTTAATTTACCGAATATACATGGTTTCGACTTTCCAAATCAAGACTGTTCAAAAATTTGGTTTCCAAATATTATAATGAAATGATACAGATTAACCATTTGCAACTAATGTAATTCTCACATTTTAGTAAGTTAATAAAAAAATTACTTAATAACATGTCTTTTTTTTAAATATAATGTGTTAATGATACAGAGTTACCATACCTTATAAAATTTAAATAAGAAATAACAGATAACTGCCACAAAATATATACCATTCTTAAGTGAAAAATTGAGTTATAATGAATAATATTAAAGTAGGAGCGAAACAGTTATCATACAAGGAATACCTTTAAAATATATGGATTTACATCAGAAAATTTTTGCAAATTAAAAACAAATATATGTTATGGTATAAGAAATAAATTCACAACTTTATAATTATAGTTTTATCATTATAAAAAATAAATAAAATTAGCTAAAACTAAATATTATTTTATAATAACACAAGTATATATATACATATATATATATATATATATATATATATATAAATATATGTTTATACTTATGATTAGTTAATGAATATTATATGTGTTAGCAGTAAATAAAATGAAAAATCTATGGAATTATTACAAGAATATATAAATTCACTATCCATGGAAAATGATAACATTATTTGATTTAAATAAGAGATTTATTGCATTGGATTATTATTTTAACATAACATGGAACATGGTATTTTCAAAAAATAATTAAAGAGACAATTATGTGTCATTGAAACAGAATACATAAAAATGTATTTATAATCATGGCGTCCCATCAAATCATTTAATATAATAATAATTAAAATCCTCACTGAAAATCACCAATCACTAGTTAATAATAATTTAATTATTAATCATCACAATGAACATTATATTTAGGAACAAAATTTTTGAAAAACAATTAGTAATGTGATATAAAAATTGGAGTAATAATTTAATTTAACAAACCATTTTTCTCTCAGAGGTTTTCTATATTATCCAAGAAAGATAAAGATTGTTTCATTTGCTTTTTGTACTATTGATGCTTTGTACAAATATATCATAACATCTTCAATATTATTTCTCAGTTCCTAACAACACCTTTTTGAAAAAAAAAAAACCACTGGTATGTTTACCTAAAGCAAACATACAGTTATTGACATATATAGGATTTCATATAAGAATTGAAAATATACTTAAATTAAATTATAACAATAAAACACATAATTTATTGAAAATTATTCAGAAATGTTTGATACGCCAAGAGAAATATATTCACACCACTATACTTATTTTTTAATAAAAAATAATGATAAAATTAAGTAGCAAATATGTTTTTGAAGTTATACTAATATTTTTTATAATAATGTAAGTTAATACATTTTATTTTTTAATGATTATTAAAAGTGTGATCGTTAGTTAAAATGAAAGATATTGTAATATACCTGTACACCCTAATTGCTGTACATGGTATATTATCGTTAAATAATATATTATATAAATAATAGTAATAATTAAATAAGTTGTTATTGTACACGCGCTGCGTAATATTACTTATTCAGCGTTTAGATATATTCTACAATAATATATTTTTATACATGTTTTTACCATCATTATAATTATTATGTAACACGCTCCATAAAAGGATTCGTAGAATAGGATTATATTTAATATTAAATTGTATACACGTGCCAGCACACTAGGCCTTACATATAACCACTACACACTCTTAATTATAATTTCTGCATAATATGTATTTTAATACACGAGCCTACACATGCCAGACTCTAAATCCGTCCATCCAGGCACCAAAGGAAACGATTGACGTCACGACCACTATAAAACAGCTACCCGGACACACCACCAGGCAGACGTAGCTGATACACCAACAAGTGACCAGAAGGTATCACTGCACAACGACTTTTACTCCGGCACTCTCTCTCCACGTTCAACTACAATCAACAGGCAAACAGTTCAATAACAAAAACCTCTGTAAATTCTAATAAGTTTAAATTTCACTATAAAATAATAATAAATTTCAATATAATATTTGTTGTAATATATTATTAAAATTTATGTAACCTGTCTACTCTTATTACACGACTAGCATTTACACCAAGAGCAGGCACGCTACAATATAAAGACTTAAATCAGTGAAATAAATATTTTTCATCCATTGGTAATATCATTTTATTGATTTTTATCACTGGTTTTCTGAAAAAGGTTTTTCTATATTGGATCAAAATATGTAATTTAAATGTTTTTGAAATTGTAATAATGGTGACAACCATAAATATTTGGAATAATTGTATAACAAATTTATTCATTGGATATCTTATTATGCATTAAAAAATAAAAAATAGAGAATTGTCAGAAATTGTTAACCATTTTCTTGTGATAAATTGGGATGGAAATTGATTTTAATGGCCGAAAGAAACAAATATCATCCAAGGAATATTTTAAAATTATATGGATTTATATCAGTGGTCTTCCGAAGTAGAATTTTTATCAGGTAATAACTTGGAACTAAAAAGTTTTGCCAAAAAATGAAGAATGACAATCATATATCTCTGAAAAAAAATGTATAATAAGAATTATAATTATTGTATTTCTTAGACATCATTTAAAAAATGATATCTAAAAATTCCACAAAAAAATGAAAACTCTCCAATCAATAAAGATTCAAATCTGATCATGCTCGTAATTTTGGAAATTATCCTATTATATAATCAAATTATTTTTGTTTATTTTAATTTTAAGGGGACAATAATGTTATATATGTTTAGATTTGTAGAGTGAAATAAAAATTTATCGTCTTTTGAAGATCATAATTTCATATAGTTAATTTTACATCAGTGGTTTTCTGAAATTGATTTTTATTTTAGTTCAGAACTTGGATCATAAAAGTTTTAAAAAAATATTAATAGAGACTATCATGTATGTTTGAAAAAAAAATGTATAAAAAATTTGTTTATAATCATTGTTTCCCATAATAAGCAGTTTAGAAAAAGAAAAACTAGAATCCCCAATCAAATTTACACTTTCTAGTTAATACTAACTCAATTATTGTATATGCTCATTGCTTAAAAAGTCATCATAGTGGAGATAATGTTTTAGAATAAAATTTTTTTTAAATAATTATTAATGTGAAATACTAAAAGAGTAAAGATTAAATTTAACACACAATTTATTTTTTAGGTTACCTATTTCTAAAATATCCATGAGAAATGAAATTTGTTTCATATGCAGTGTGTAGCCATTGAATTTCGGTATATACATATTTCACCATATCTTCAAACACATGTACCTATCATATCTCACCAACAACTTTTTGAAAAATAAGCTCTGGTATAGTTACCTAAAGTAAGCATAAAAATTATTGACATTAATAGGTATTCATATAATTATTGAAAATATTCTTAAATTATTTCATAAAACTTTGTTGTGAACGTTACTTAAGAGATAATCATGATAGAAATATATTTGTTTAAAAAATAAAAATTAAAAATAATTTTTAAAGTAAAATTTTAAAAGTGTAAAAATTAAATTTTACAAACCTATTATTCTTCATTGATTTTACTAAAATAACCACGTAAGATGAAGTTTTTTTCATATGCAATTAGTTGCCATTGACGTTCTGGATGTAGTTTTTATACAGATACCTATTAGTTTTAAATGTATATTTCAGTGTATTTTTGAAACTGATGACAAAATTATAAACTTATATAAAAAAACGGTAATAAATATAATGCATGATTTAATAACTAAATATAAGTACTTATGATAATTAATTTATAATAAAATTATGGTGTTTCCAAAATGTAGATGAGCAAAACTGAAATGAGCAATTCGTTATCATAAAAATATTCTGTGTTTATGTTATGATATGATATGATAAGACAGCCAAATACCATTCAGCTGGAGTATTTATCCGCATTTACTAGCACAAGTCACTACTACCATTGTTGGGTACCTACTAGGCGTTATCACTTGATTTGATAGTAGTTTTACACAACATGAGTGCATATCACTCCACGAGTTTTGCATTTTAGTCCGTCACAGTTTTTATTAATTGAATAGTTACACAACTACGGATACTATTTGAAAAATTAGGCGTGTTTAACTGTCATACTAAATTTCTATAACCCGTTTGTTCATTCAATAACCATTCTAACTAGTTTACTTTTTTTCGACTGCTGTAGCGAATTAGTTGAAAGTGTACACATACAGATCAAACCAAAACGTTCAATCTCCATTATTTTAAAATTTTCAGTTGGCACTTTTATTTTTCCGACCTTCTTCAGTTATCAACCTAACGTAAGAAAATTCGGGCAACTGCCCCATCTCATATTACTCTATTACTACGTTTACATTCAGCCACTGTTGCTGCTACTCGCGCTGCTGTATTTACTGCTTTTGACGGGAGCGTTGGACAGCGACAATGCGAAGAGCATGATCAGCGTGAGTGAGGTGTTTACATACTCGCGCTGTCCACTTCCATGCTCACTTCTCTGCACACAGCCACGGAAGTGGGCTGAATGTAAACGTAGTATATGGTTAAGACGTTCCTAACAAAAATGTCAGAATTATTTGTATGTGGCTGTAAAATCGTTGTTAAAAGATAAAAATATTTTTTTTGATAACATGGGTTTTTGTTAATAAGTGCATGACGTTTGCGCAAACTCAAACAAAACTCATTTTTTGAGGCATGCCATGTGGTTTATATCATGCTAACATTGTTAATGAGGAAATTTGATGCCGATTAACATCTCAGTTCATAAATACGCTTATTTTACTAAATTTACTAAATATTATTAAATCATAGCAAAGCTATAAAATTTTGTTAACGCTAATACTGTCTGCTTATAGTTGTATACATACGTTCCGTCACTGTATTGACATTATGAGTGATTCTGAACATTCCATGGCCGATAAACTGTCAACAGGTGTCGTATCCATACTAAAGGTATCCGACGAATTAGTTCCCAGCCAGCAGAGTGAATGTTTTACGGTAGATCATACCGAACCCATTGGTGACACTGGTTCGTGGAGTTCGGCGTACCATGAAACTACCAAGTACCGTAATTTGGACATTTTGGGGGACGAGGATGACAAGACTTCGGGTTTTGATCATCTACTAACCAAGAAGCACGAAGACCTTTTGGGCGACGGCAGTGTTATAAAAATAATATTAGATTCTGGTAGGTAAAGTTTTGTAATTAAACTGTAGGTACGAATGGAGTTAATTTTGATTTTTTTTTTTAACTCGACTCACGTAATTCAAAAAGTTAAGAACGTTGGTGTGATTAAAAATTTTCGCTGGGTTATAGTTTAGAAGTTATAGCATTTGAATTTTACTAATTTACCATTTAGTACGTTCACGTAGGCTGTGGCGCACTGTGCGTAAATGTGTGATAGTGTAAACTGGGTAAAAATCAAATTTTTATGAAGAATATACCTTATGTACTTTTTGATTATATCACTGCTCCTATGTCTCAATAAAATGAAACATCCAGCTGCAGAAATAAAAATTTTCCTTCCTGTTAATAATTTCACATTTAATAAAACATTTAATTATGGAGCTAGAAAGTTTTAGAATTATTTGTTATAAGGGTAATTATTTATTCTCTATATTAATTCTGCAATTTTTTATTTTCAATTATTTAAATTTCTTTATCATTTATATGATTTTCAGTAATATTTATTTCTACGCCAAGCATATTACAGTGCATAGGTACAATTGTTCACATTAGGTAACTGTTTTACAATCTTGAATTATATTGATACTTTCTGCAGGACAAAGAATAAATGGCATATAGGTACAATTCATTTCCATATGCTTCATTACTTAAAGTAAATTTATCTCGTGAATGTTGTATTTCATGACATATATGTGAAAAGTTGGGAATTTTAGGAATTTTATGGTAATATAAATTGTAAAACGCATCTAGTTTACCTCTGTGATTACTAAATGGACTTTATTTTTCCAGTGGACATTAATAGTATCCAACAATCAAATTGATTTCATAAAACTCAGAAGAATTGTTTTGTTGTGTTTTGTATAAATCATTATCCAAAGCCTCTATTGAATCTTTTGTTATATGTGCTATTTGGTTTAATTTATCCTGAAATAGTAGCCTAGGTTTATCAAATATTACATTAGGTAACAAAGTTTCTTAAGTGCCTTGTATGTTACTCTTTTATATACTAGTGTAGTCTTTAAAGCATTTTAACTCCCAATTCTTTTGGAAAATACAGATTGATGTGAAATTTGATCATAAATTTGCACTTTTGCATTGGGGTGGATGCCACCCAATCACAGAGTGAAAATAATGACTTTGATATTAACGACGAAAATAAGCATACATGCTGATAGTTATCAACCTAAACATGAAGCATATATGACTAGAAACAAAAAAAAAAAAACATTTAATAATTTAGGTAGGTGAATAAAATTAAGTCAACCCTACATTAATCAGTCAATATAGATATTTTAAACAAATAATAATAATTTCACCACTCTTCACCTACATTATCAGATAGGTACATTTTATGTCATTGAAGCCTTCACTTCTACTTTTACTCTAACTTCCATCAATAGCACCACTCAAAAATTAAGTTATTTCTTGATTGGAGTTTGATCAATATGACTGTATTCTGTCTGAAGATAACACCAAATAATATATTTCTTTTGATTTATGGGATAGATTTCAGTTGAAAATTGTGTGCTATCAATTTATGTATATTAATGTTTCATTGTATAATATTAAATTACTAATTATTATCGTTGTGATAAATTGTCATGGAGGTATCCATCTGATATTTATTGATATAAAAACACTACATGTAATTTTAGTCCATATGCTACCTCTATATATATATATATATTTTTTTTATGAAACCAGCACAGCATTTGGTCTTTCTAATTATGTATATTTATATATGTTATTTTATATATCTATATATTTAAGTATAAGTCTTGAAGCATTATTTTAATTTATTTACTTATAATATTCAGTAGTTATAAGTCATACCTACAAGACACAACCAATTAAGAATATTTTTTTATTTATTTCTCTTTCTTGGGGTGAGCAGATGCTGTTCACATGACATCTTTTTATCCTTACTTTGGGGGCAGGGGCGTCATCTCAATCAATCTCCTCCACCTAACTACTACATTGTAACAGATCTAAGTTTAAATGAAATTAAAAAGAAATTATTTAAATATTGAAAATAGTAGAAACTACTTCTAAAATTTAAAAATATTTAAATAGTAATACCTTTAAATAAATATTGTAAAGAGTTAATAGAGTCTTTCTTTTAATTACAGGAATAGATTCAGTTGTTCCAACAGATTGTGTCGTTCTGATCCATTATATTGCATATATTTCAAACAAAAAAGTACCATTTGATGTGACACATATTCAAGGTAGGCGGCCTAAATGTATTACTTTGGGTAAAGGTGAGTTTATAGCAGGGTTAGAGATTGGATTGAAAACAATGATGACTAATGAACGTGCAAGATTTATCATAAAACCTGAATTAGCTTACAAAAAATTGGGG
>JAIPRM010010276.1:0-13916 GCA_025469315.1 Stegophylla sp. TES_Ste_2020
AGATTCATAATTATCATTTAATAATATTTTTTTGGTCGAAAAGTGAATCGGCCGAAAAGGGAAGGGTACGTTTTTGGTCGAAAAGGGAATCGACCTTTTTCAAAATTTGGTCGAAAAGTGAATCGGCCGAAAAAGGAAGGGTAAGTTATTGGTCGAAAAGTGTCTCGCCCCTTATAATAATAATATGTACGTATAATAGCCGTTTGACGTCGCGACAAGGAAGGAAGGAACGCGCGCGTATTAGTTTCTCCGATACATATTATTATTATTATTATTATTATTATTATTATTATTATTATTCACTTCACCGCGGCGGCAAACGCGTAATTTAAAACGTTAATGTAACCCGCGAAATCCCGTTAAGGAGCCGTAATATTTTAACGGTTTTTTAAGTGAGATAAATATTAGACGCGGCTCCGAGTGCGCAAAGTTCGCCGCGTAACACGCAGAGTTCCGTTCGGAGTCGCGCTGTAAAATATTATTAAATAAATATTAAGTCGCCGCGGCCTGGGAACACAGCGGCTACACATATATCGCGGGTCGTCGTCTCAAGAGAGATTATTAAACCGCAATCATCGGATCGCGGCCGCGGGATGCTGCGAAAGAAATCTATTTGTCGTATAATGTGCTCGCGACGCGCCTGATTCGAAAATGATTCGATTTTCATTGTCTCGCGTTCACGTCGTGTCGTGCTTAATAGGTTATATTATTTTTACGGGAACGGGTCACGCTGACGCGTTCGAATGATCGCGCGTTTTGAAAATACGTCACGCTGAAATTAAATAAAAAAAAATAAATAAATGAATTGTTTTATCGCTGTATGCGCGATCTGACGATAGAATAGAGAGGAGGAGAGGAGTTTTCCTCTTGAATTTATAATAATATGTAAGGTAATTTTGAGAAGCTATTTTTTATGAAAATCTCAATAGTTTTTCAAAAATTTCGGGAAAATTTGACAAAATTCTCAATGGTTTTTCAAAAATTTGACAAAATTCGACAAAAACACCTTCGAAATTATTTTTTTTCAATCAAAACATTATAAAAATTTAGATTTAGATAGACATAAAGCAGATTATCAGTAGATTTACTAGATAGACTTTTTAAATCATTATTTTGTTATGCTAGATGGTACTTTAGAGAGGTAATTTTCTGAAATATTGTTTCCGACATTTCTGGAAAACTGTTATAATAATGGCTTTAAATCTTTTCTTTGCGTGGTAGAATAATTTACAAAAAAAAAAAAAAAAAAGAAGATTATTATTGATGATAAACAATTACTATTTTACTGATTTAATATTAAGTCGGGGACAACTGGCAAAAGATTTATGTCAATAAGACAATTATTTTCGGTCTAGACACAACAAATCCGGAACACTGCTTTCGTGTGTACCACCTACTATGTGTACGCGCTCATGACGTGCACACATACGCTATAATTCGATACTCTCGTGACGTCACAAAAGGGGGGGGGTATGGAAACAATGGAACGGGAGAATGTTTTTGTCGTACACTAACCCCTCGTATACGTATTTTCGACGGTACACGCGGCGCGTAGGTCAGTTATGAATTGCCTTTTGTTCGTTGATTCGAGGAGAAGTGTAAAAAAAAAAAAATTAAAATAAATATTCGATACGTACAAAACGATATCATACGCCGTGAAAAAGTAATAAATTAAATGCGTCGAAATCGTGCATTGTCTTTGGGACACACAAACAAAGTCCTAAATATAAATTGTCCGATGAATTATTAAAATTTGTGTGACGCGGAAGCGACTTGTACAATGTCTCTGTTAGAAAATAAATCGATAAGTATTAGAGGCGCCTATATATATATATATATATATATATACACGAGTGTATTATTAATGTCAGCATAGTAGTCGAAGGATTATTAATAAATCTAAAAAGGTTTTATTTTTCAGAAATTTAATCTTCTAAATTGTTCGTCCGTTGGACATTCGATAATTTAAACATTACTCAAGTGTGTGTGTAGTACCGACGAATACTTAATATTTAATGTCTTTTTTTTTTTTTTTCCAATTAATACCGAAAATAATAATAACCGTGTTTAACATGATATTATAAACTATTTGTATGGGGAAAAAGCCGGACATACTTCGCACGACGGGTGGGATTCTCTCGACGGGTGTAATTGATTTTAAAGAAACGATAAATCATTACTATTCTTCAATAAAACGATTCGGAACGAGAGAAGTTAATAATATAAAAAATAAATGAGAAAAAAATGTGTTAGAAAAATGTCCAAAACCTTTCTTATATGATTTTCTATCTATGTTTAAATTTTCATATAGTTCGGATCAAAAAATGATGGTTTCTTAGTCGTTTTTGTTGTCAAATTTTGAGTAGTTTTTTCCAAAAAAAAAAAAAAATTGAAGAATTGAGAAATTCAAAAAATTGCCTCTTTAAAGTACAATCTAGAGGCAAATCCAGTTTCAAAAAGTTATTGATCGAAACTTTTGGACAAGTATTTCCATACGAAAAGTTGTACACAGAAAAAAAAATAAATAAAAAAACATCATTGTAAAAACACTAGCTAAGAATTTTAAATTTACACTCATTATCAACAATAGTGTAATTATACAGACATAGAAAAATTTTGACACATTATTTTTACCATTTTTAGGTTTATTATGAAATTTTGGAATTACCTTGTTTTTTTTTTGTTTTTTTATTAGTATTTATCTAGGTAATACAATTTTGAATTTTTGATTCTATGAGCGTTAAAACATTGGGGGGGGGGGGAAGAAAAATTTCATATTTTCTCAAGACTTTCAGCGAATAGATGACACGGCGTGTTGGTTAAAGTGTTTGAGGAATATTTTAAACAATATGCCGGTGTTATGGTATAGACATAATATATTCTTTTTAGACTTTTACGGGGTAAAAGACAAGGACACGGTTTTTCTTTTTCGTCCTGTACAGAAAAAAAAAAAGCAACGTTAACAGCACCGGAAAAATATACCGAGTACATAATCACCATCGGCTTGTTTACCGGGCATTGAACGAGGAATTCACCCCCGCCCGCTTCCAAAGTACCTTTGTTGTGGACATTGATTAAAATGTGAAAATAATGTCAAAAAACTTGTGCGCGAGTCGGATAGAACACGGTAATAATAATATAATATATAGTAATGTCTAAAGTGCGTGTCGCGGCGACTGTTGTGCATAATACGCGCGCATAATCCCTAACAAGGTGTTTGACGATTAGGGTGCGGATTTTAAAATGACTTAATTTCGTTTTCCATTGCCATTTTTCGTATTATTCTTTATACGTAAAAAAAAAAAAAAAAAAAAAAAAAAACATTACGGTCGCGTATAATCAAAAAAATATTAACGTTATACGAACAAACGCAACTTGTCGCAGAATGTCATCTAAAATTCGACGCAATTACGCAGTAGTGGTGTGCTTGATATCAACAGACCGTCGTGGAAAACTCAATAATTATAACAATAATATTATAGTCATTACTAGGATTCGGATTTTATAGAGCATTTGCTCGCCATTTTAGAATACAAGATACATGTAGCTGTGTAAGGTACATTTTACGTTTACTATACGTCAAGGAATCGAATATCGAAGTTAAACCAGCATTTCCAATTTAATAAAATAAAATAAAACATAAAAATAGAATTACATAAAACATTTGCAAAAAAAGTTTTCCATTTTTTGACATAAATTTTACATTCTGAGCGGAGCGAAGAAGCTTATAAATTTACAATAATGTTTAGTACTATTTTTTTCCCTAACCTATATTTATTCTATTTATTTATATATACGGACTAACGTCCTAAAACATAGTGTTGTAAATTGTGTGTGGAGAATAGACATAATACATCATTTCATCACAACAATATCATTTCTACTTAAAAATAAGGTATATATAAAGAAAAAGAAAGAGAAAAAAAAGCCGGACATACTTCGCACGATGGGTGTACTTCGCACGACGGGTGGTATCGTCTTGACGGGTGTATTAAATTTTAAAAAAACGATAAATCATTTCTTCAGTAAAACGATTCTGAACGAAGGAAGTTAATAATACAAAAAAAAAAATTTTCAAAAATGTCCAAAATTTTTTTTCACATTTTCAAAATTTTCTTGCGCCAAAATCTTACTTATATGATTTTCTATATATATTTAAATTTTCAAAAAATTCGGATGAAAAAATTATGGTTTTTGAGTTGTTTTTGTCACATTTTGGGTAGTTTTCTCCTAAAAAAAAAAAAAAAAAATGAAAAATTGAGAAATTCAAAAAATGACCTTTTTAAAGCACAATCTAGAGGCAAATCCGGTTTCAAAAAGTTATTGATCGAAACAAGTATTTCTATACGAAAAGTTGTACACAGAAAAAAAAAAAATAAAAATAAAAAAATAAACATCTTTGTAAAAACACTAGCTTTTTCACTTTGTTCAGAATCTAAAATTTATAGAAAAATACCATTAAAATACAAAAAATAACCAAAACATGTAAAAAATTCAAAAAGACAAAAGACAAAAGTTGTGTTTTAAAATATTCTCTGATACACTAAATACACGTTGTACCTGGAAAGCACATTTTTTTAGAACACCTAGTAGAAAAATGAAATTAGCATATATATCCGAAACACTTAGGTATTCATTCTGTGTCAGTTATGGCTATCAAGCATTCGAAAAAAGTCTGCGGGAAACGACTTTAATCATTGAACGTTGTAAAGTTGAGGGGGGTGCAATCGGTTCCCACCATCACACCCCGGATCCACCACCTGTCGTATCACAAAACAAGGATATTGGTACCTTATATACTATAATATCCGTACGGGCTCGGGATATTCCCCCATTTGTGCGCACAAACGCGCATGACCGTTTGCTTTTATTACACGCGAAACCGTTGGCCTTTTAGCGCCGGACGGATGGATAGGATGGATGGGGGGTCCAAAGTGGAATACACACCGAACGCCGTCCGTTCGGAGATCGAACTCGATAACCTTCTTTTGTTTTGTTTTTTTTTTTCACTCCCGATTCCCGCAGCCGACGGTTATTGTTGTTTTAAGATCGAGATTCCCTCCTACCCCGCACCACCGGCGCCGACGCGTATTCCAGCGATCGCGATTACATTGCACCACCGCCCTGTTGACAACACAAATTCGGACGCGTTATCGAAACTTCCACCAATGCGCAATTGGCTTTATTTGTTTATTGTTTTTTTTCTCTTTTTTTTTTTTTCATCCCATCGTCGGGGATCCGTTATATAGCTGCGACACGCCGTTTATCGCGTGTACACACGTCGTACAGTCGTTTAAAACTTTTAGACGCGTAAATTTACGAGCTATACTCGTTTGAGTGAGACTATGCAAACGAAACTTATCGTATTCGACTCACGAGTACGATAAAATAATTACTGTCTAACGAGCGTTTAAATCAGTGATTACCAAAATTTTAATTTTTTCCGTTTAAGCACGTAAATGTTGTTAGTATTTATACGGTTGTCACCGTCGCATACCGCGATTGTCTGCTACCGGTAACGTATTCAGAAGAAAGCACAAAGGATATTTTGTAGTTTGTACTTATTCACTCAACACATCGCCTGTATTTTATTTTTTTTTATTTTATTTCAAAATTATTAGTTGAATGAATTTTTTGTTTTTTTTCATTTTCCCGTAAACTTGATCGTCATTTTTGCTATTTCCTATATTATACTTAAAACTAGGTATATTTCCTCCCTCGAATGAGACTTGGTGGGTGTGTTAAATTTTGTAGAAACGATAAACTATTTATTTCATAAAACACTTCTTAGCGGAGAAATTATAAAAAAAACATGTTATTTTTTCCTCAACCAGTTTTATATCACACAATATTAACTGAGAACATAAAAAAAACTTTTTGATACGAAAAATAATTTTCATTATATATTAAATATTTTCCTTTGCCAAAATATTTTCCATAAAATTGTCTAGCCATATATTTACATTTTCACAACGTTTAAATTAAAAAAAATTTTTGAAGCAATTTTTTTGTCAAAAAAATTTTGAAAATGGCCTGTTTATAGTAGCATTTTGAGCGAAATTTTGATTCAAAAAGTTATTTTTCGAAATTTTCGGACAAATATTTTTATACGAAAAAGTGTTCATTTACCTGTACACCTTTACACCTAAATCTATCCTTATAGGTTTCAAGTTAAAGATTTTCCACGCATTTATTTATATCTATAATCTCGAAATGGTATTTTTCATTGTTATTTTAACTTGATTAGTGCGAAGGGATAAACTTTCAAACATATTTTTGAATGAAATGGATACGCAATTTTTTCAACCTTTTCAAAACCTTATTTGAATGTATAGTCATACAAACTTACCTAATCCTAATTTGACCAATTTTTGCCTAAAGATTTTTCATTATTATTTTTTTTTTTTTTTAGCACTTTCCTCAGATGCACTTTCCTCAGATCCAGAGTCCAGTTGCTTTTTATTTTCAATCAAGGATATATATATATATTTGTTTTGTTGAAAATTGTAAAATCCGTATTGATCGTCGAACAATGTTTCGGCCACGGATCGATCTAAACCTAGTGCATCATTGATGGAAATGAATACGTACCTGCAACAAATGAAAAAAAAAAAAAAAAAAAACTTTCAATTACTATTGATACAAAAGTATATAAGACGAATAATTTTTTTGCTAAACAATAATTATTATTATTGAATAATAAATATTTATGTATTTTCTTGGGGGGGGGGGGGTGTGTGTCAAAACACTACCCTCGATACTGGCGGGAAAAAAAAAAAATTTCGGGGCATTAGACGTGATACCTGATGGGAATGCCTATAAAACTACCGGTTGCACGCGGCAGTGCGTTTTTTCCGGTACAATTATTACGGCCGTAACACCGGTCAGAGGTCAATAAAAAATTCATTACTACTACTTCTTTCCCGGCGGCAACAATTAGCAAATATGCATATTATGATGTACTCTTAGAACGTTCTTTATTCTCTCCCCTCCCCCTCCTTACCGACTATTGTACGCACATGCCACTCGTAAAACGAGAGGACGAGATGACCCGTAACAGACTTCACCCATTCAAAACGCGGTACTCGAGTTTTTATTTTTATTCATTTCGTTTTTCGTAGTTTACTATTTCATATTATATGTACGCTTGTCGAAGACGTTTTTCTCTCTCGTTCCTACGCGACAATTATTATTATTATCATAACACGTGCACAATAAGTCGTCCGCGCTTATTAACGAGTTAATTAGTTAATTAATTGTAATTAACAATAATGCGTTTAATTTCAATGAAAGAAAAAACAAGATCATGATTTTGGAAGTCCTTGTGGACGATTTAAATTACTATTATAATATATTTAGTACTTATTGACAAGTGTATATTAACTCAATTTATACCAAAATAAGAATACTTAATTCTGTATTAAGATTTTTTTTTTTTTCATAATATTTAATTGTATTCAAAATGTTATTACATTTGTACAACATTTTCCTACAAAAACAAAATAACAAAACACTAGCTTCTTCACTTCGTTCAGAATCTAATAATTAAATATTTTATGTATAAACTAGCCCACAAAATTAAAAAAATTTCAAAATTAAAGAAAAACTTAAAAGTGTTTACGTTTTGTAGCTTAAAAACATAATATAAAAAACAAAAAACGATATTGTATTGAATTAAAATTATATAATTAGTTTTAAATTTTCGGAATATTATTAAATTATTTTATTATACGTTATTAAATATCGATTTTTTTCCTAATTTATTATTATTATTGTTGTAATTAAACATTTTAAAAAAAATCCGAACATACTTCGCACTATGGGTGTTCTTCGCACGACGGATGGGATTCTCTTGACGGATGTATTGAATTTTAAAGAAACGATTCTGAACGAAGGGAAGTTATTAATAATATAAAATTAAATGAGAAACAAAAATGTTAGGAAAATGTTCAACATTTTTTTTTCACGTTTTCAAAATTTTCTCGCGCCAAAATCTTTCTTATATGATTTTCTATCTCTATGTTTAAATTTTCATATAGTTCGGATCAAAAAATGATGGTTTCCGAGTGGTTTTTGTCAAATTTCGGGTAATTTTAAAACATATGTTATTTATGTTACACAATAAGTACACCAAGTGTAAGATAATTCCATTGGTATACAATATACAAAAAAAAAATTTCGATGGATTACAATAATTGTACTTAATTTAGGCGCGTCAAACAAATTTCATTTCCTATTCCTGTTTTACAATGTCGTTTTCCGCGGCAAAATTTCCATCGGAAACATTCGTACGAATGTTAATATATATTTTATAGCTGCGGGATAAGAATATTATATTATTGTTATTATTGTATATAGGTACGAACGATATTGGTTTTATTTTCGCCGAAACGTATAATAAACAATTCAAAAGCCTTTAACGGGGCTTTCGCGAAAACCATTGTAAGGTTAAAGTCGGAATGAATAATAATAATAATAATAATAATAAAAATGTCGGAGTGAATTCACAAAAATACACTGTCGTTTCACGTTCTGGATCAAACGATATTATGGTATATATATATATATCTATCATATTGATTAAAATAAATGGTGATTAATGCTACCCGAAAGGATACGGGGAACTAACCCTTCTTTGGAAATGAACTCTGTGGAAAGACTTTTGTTGTTGTTTCGAACACTCGAAAATTGCCATTTTGAATTATGTATAGACTTGAAAATTTAAAAAAAAAACAGTTTTTTCGTAAATGTAATTATCTAATCCCAAACCAATAATATCATTTATAATGGAAGGTACTCCGAGAATATAGACCTGAAAACAATATGACTACATTTACAAAGTCCGTGTTCGAGGCACTCACAACATGTTTATTTATAATTACCAAAAAATATGTAAAAAATACAATAAAAAATATGCATAAAATTACATTAAAAATATATATATATATTTTACATTTTATACACTCGAAAAAAAAAATAATAATAATATATTCTTAACATTAATCTAGTAAGATTTCTTTTTTTGTCCAAATTCTTAAACTACTACTGTAAAAATGACATTAAGCATTTATGTTTTTTGTTTTATAAACTTGAAAAAAAAAAATCGAGAATACTCTTGAGGATTCTACAAATTCCATTTTGTAGAATTTCTATTTTTCTTAAAATTTTGTTTTTTGTCTACTCTGTATAACAGTATACATGTCGACTGTAACCCTATATCTCAATATTGATAGGTATTTCAAATAATATAAACAAAAATAAAATAAAAGATGAATGAAAAATTTAAAAAAATGCAATTAAACGTACAAAATCTAGATAAATGAAAAAAAAAAATGCACCAAAAATATCAAAAAAATGACCGTAAATCGAAAAATTCCCCAAAAAAATCAAAAAAAATTATTCTATTAGATTCTGTATTTCATGAATCAAATTTCCGTAGAGACGAGCAACACACTATATCAAAAGAAAAAAAAATGAAAATGCATCAAGTTCCGGGCCTTATTTATAATATACGTGAACGTTTTTTAAATGAACCGACTATAGAATATCAAACAAGAAGATTGTGTGTGAATAATGAACTTTACAATATTTAATGTGATTAATTAACAAAAAATAAATATTATACCAGTAATTCTTAAAATAGAGTTTAAAAATACAAAACGATAACTTCGGTACTGTACGTGAAATGAGCATTTAAAAATTTTACAAAAATTAATCCAAAATGTTATTTAGCTATTGTTTGTTTTAATTTACGTAAGATTTTGGCTCGGATAACTTATTTATTATAAAAGTCGCACGATGGGTGTTCTTCGCACGACGGGTGGGAATTGTAGCTTTCCTAAATATTTAATAAAGTTGTTTCAATCTATACCAATTAAGTGTAAAGAATTCGTATTTAAAAATGTTTTTTTTTTTTTTGTTTAATAATAACAGTCTAAAAACAACTAACAACCAATTATTGCCTGATTTACAATTATTTCAAAACAACTATTTTTTTTTTTTTTTCTTAATTTTCGAAAACCAATAAACATATTATATCTAAGTGATGATGATTTTCAAAATGAAATTAATTTAAAGGGTAGCAAAACGATAGTCTCCGAAATATTTCTGGGGCAGCACACATAATTCTCTCGGTACCCTTAAGTGTGACGCCTATGCCACTTCGGCTTGCACAGTCACGTTATTATAGGTCATCTCTGCCCGGCGAGCACGTTTTTCCGGGCGAATCCGAATTCGGACACACGTACACGTGTACGCGCGGAGGATTTGTGTCCAGGGTACACTTGCACCGCCACGGGGCTAAGGCAAAGGGTCGAAATTCCAACGACAAAGATTTGTTGGCGTTATTAATAATATTACGTTCTTTTAATTTCCTCTTGCTCTTTGGCGCGAGACGTCGCCCTCGCTCCTCGCCCCTCCCCCCCCCAAAAAAAAGGAGTTATGGCTCGGAACGGTATGTGTTACGGCGTGAACGGCATAACTGTTGTGTGTACGACATATAAATTACACGGGAGATTGGCGCGAGACAAGTGCTGCCGCGGCTACGACCGACAACGGTGAATGGAAAAGGGCTTCGTGATAAAATTGTTTTGGGGAAGGGATAGAGAATTGTATGATGAAAATTTTGGACGAAGAACGTCGAGTCGTTGTAGACGAGAATAGGAGTTTTTTTGATTAAGAATGGGGCGAAAGAGCTAGTGTTTTTACAATGACATTTATTTATTTTATTATCATTTTTTTTTTTTATGTATACGCTTTCTTATTGAAGTACTTGTCCAAAAAAAGTTTTGACCATCAACTTTTTGAATGACGATTTTGTTCATTTACTTACTATTGATAGGTGGTTTTTCAAAATTCTCAACGGTTTCTCTAAAATTTGGCAATAAACTCCGTTGAATTTGACAAAAATGGCTTTAAAAGTTTTCTTTTATCGAAACCACGTGTAAATTTAAACATATTATGTAAGAAATATTTTGTCGAAAGAAAATTTTGAGAACACTTTTTTTTTCTTTTTCTCAGGTAATAGTGGAATATAAAACTGATTGAGTAAAAACCTAACCTAACCTAACCTAACCTAACTGAATTTTTACGATTTTTCACGAGTGCCAATTAAAGTTTCAAACGTGAATTCTTACTGTTTTTAATATTACTTGTAATAGTTATTTTTATTGTTTTTTTTTTTTTCTATAAGGTTTGCATAAAAATAATTACTGTAAATAAGTTAATAATTGTATATTTATCAGTTTATAATCAATAAAAACTTTTTCACTGGAATTACGGTGTTTGAAGTTCACAGAAAAAAATAATTATATTCCTTATCACTTCGGTCGAAAATAGTTACTGCTGTTTTCACAAAAATATAGACAAAATGTTCGATCAAAATACAGGATGATTTTTTTTATTTCAATCTACAGCTCGAGATTCAGTAAAATCAAATTAAATTATTATGAATCGACAGCCGATTTACAACGATTAGTCTGCGAATTATTATTGAAAATCTGAAATCTCTCTGATTTACTTTTACCTTTTGAAAATTTGACACTGCCAAAAAATGCCAGCCCCCGAGGAGTAAAAAAAACATCCCCGAGAATAATATATGTGTGTGATACCTATTTTTTTTTTTTTTTTTTATTAAAAAAAAAAAGAATAATTCAGCGCCGAAATCTTGATTTGTGAAGACTGTTCGCCGACTATAACAACGTTAATAGGTAAGTGTGATATAATGTTTGTACATCGTTTTTTCTTTTGATCTTTTCGCCGGGAGAAATCGACGGATATAGGATTTTGGGGTGGTTTGTGCGATTGTTTCCGTTCGACAGTCCCCGAGTGTAGTGTTTGATTTTTAACGTGCGCGCGTACGTTATAGCGATCAAGCGGAAATGTATTTTTCCGTACATAGTTTGTATTTCATTCGAGTAGGATTTTCTTCGCGAAACACCGATTGGATCCAGATCGATTTCAGAAGAGGCCAGGTGTAGGCGTTTCGAGTTTCACACTCACCGCGGCGTTAGCGTCTAATTTGAATCGAGAAATTATTCGAGTAAGCACGGGTTTGGACTGAGGTCATTTTTCGTCATAAATCCAGTGTTTACCGATATGTGTATTTTATAATCTATTTATTTTTTGAATAGAAACTGCTATGAAGTTGAATGATCAAATGTAAACACAAAACCTCTTATTTTTTTTTCTAAGTTTTCACAAACGGCACGTAACAATCTTCTCTAGTGATGATGGTTATGGGTTTTTGGGGTAAGGACTCGAATTCGGAATTGGAAAACGCGGGAAAATTTATAAAATTTATTTCGAGACTATTGTAGAAAACAGCGAGTCACGTACGAAAATCGAATAATAATAAAAAAAAAAAATAATGTAATAAGCAACGTTTTGAAATAAATTTTGAATTTTTGTATTTTATTTGAGTATTGGTTTTCAATGACGGATATTCAAAAAAAATATCCGATGCGGGGAAAATGAAAGGCAAAAAGGGCTGTTTTTGGAAAATTCCGCCCCCGCTAAGCTCCGGAAAGGTGCACGACTCGCGTACAACCCCCCCCCCAAACCCGGAGTTGACCCCGGTCTCGAATAAAACGTATTAATTCCCGGCGGCAGCGGTGGCGGAGTAGATTATTATAAAATACTTAACCTCCGCCGGCCGCTATTGTTTTAGCGCGATGATCCATTGGCGTTATAATAATAAATTACACATAATATTATTATTATTATTATTATTATTATTATTATATGACTTTAATCGTGCGCGACGTGTGAGCGGAGAGAGAGCTGAAAAACGAAGCACCACGCATGATAATAATATTATATTGTTATATTATCCTATTCGCGGCCTTGTATTTTAAAATATAAATAATAATACATTATAATGTTACACAACAAAACACATGAGTAATCCTGCGGTGGTGCGGGGGATTTTAGAGCGGCCGATTTAAACACATCGGCGGAAATAATATTACCGATATACGTAATGTGCATAATATTGTGTGTTTTTTTTTATACGGTTTTTTCATGGAAATATTTTACGCAGGACGCCGCCGTGGCTTCCGTAAATGACGTTGTTATAGGATCCTATTTTTATTTTTATTTTTTTATTTAGCTCGACGCCAACGTCGCCGCGACGATTATAAAATAAAAAATAGTAATAATAATAATATTCCGACGACAGCAGCCCCTGCACGTACTTTAAATATAAATAATAATAATAATAATAATAATAATAATAATATACACACCTAATATAAATATATTATAAAAAAAAAAATGACGTTTTTTTTTTTTTTTTTTTTTCTACTCCGCTTTACGAGTAAAAAACGGCAAAACAAAAAAAAAAATCCAGAGTATTATTATTATTAACTCGTAGTATGGAAAAGCGCCAGCGTATATGGGTGGTGTACCATAAAGTTCAAACATTATAAAGTTCCGTCCGGGGATTTACCGTTATTGGCGGCCGGAGCCGGTGGAGGGGGAGGGGCGAGAAAAACGTAATGGGAAAACAACGGCAGGTTTCCTGCTACAACATACATAATAATAATAATAATAATAATAATATGTAATAATCGAATATGTGTGTGTGTGTGTGTATAAATATGGTTATTCGGCTTCAACTCACGAGACCCCGAATATTGTTGTATAAACGCGAAAAATAAAATATTATATTTAGTTAAACGCGAGTGGGTTTTGGTTGGTTTGGTTTTTTTTTTTTTTTTTTTTTTTTTTTTATCCGACTGAGGTATACGAAACGGCGGAATTACGCGCGCAAGAGTGTGCGTGGGTTGGGGTGAAACGGGTTTTAATTACGGCGTGATTTCGGTTTACAAGTGCAAACGTTTCTTTTACGTCACCCCCCCCCCCACCCCCCCCTCCACCCCCCCCCCAAAACTCTGGCCGACCGCGATCTACACCCA
>JAIPRM010010277.1:0-13914 GCA_025469315.1 Stegophylla sp. TES_Ste_2020
CAAAAAAAAAATTGAAGAATTGAGAAATTCAAAAAATGACCTCTCTAAAGTACAATCTAGAGGCGAATCCGGTTTCAAAAAGTTATTGATCGAAACTTTTGGACAAGTATTTCTATACGAAAAAGTGCTAACAGAAAAAAAAATAAATAAAAATAAACATCATTGTAAAAACACTAGCTTCTTCACTTTGTTCAGAATCTAAAATTGTAAGTAAAGTATTATTTTTATAACTGTTTTAAGAATGAAACTGATCATTTTTAGGTAAAATATTTTTTTGTTTTTTTATCGAAATCTCATAAAATATGCAATTCTTAATTCTGTGGGAACTTTTTTTCGCCAAAAGATTCCACACACTTTTAGATTCTGAACAAAGTGAAGAAGCTAGTGTTTTTACAATGATGTTTATTTTTTTTTTTATTTTTTTTTTTTTGTAGGTTTGTTGCACCCTAAAAAAATGTAATTTACACAGTGTTATTGGCGGAACTGGAATCAAAAATTTTAGATACTAAAATATTAATTTATTTGATTTAGGTCCCTTTAATTGTATAAATCTTAGGTAATTTATGAAATATATGGAGAGTTTTGAATGGTCACTCCCTGTCTCTGACAGTGGCGCCACCCCTATGCAAAAGTTAATTTGTTTGGGATAGAAGGTAAAAAAAAAAAAAAAAATCAATGTTAAAATAATTAATTTGATTCATTCAAAATTTGCCGCCACTAAACTAATTCTTCCCTAGGTGGTTGCCTATTTTGCTATGGTATTGAGACGGTTCTGGCCCCTGTTATCAAACTCAAAAATATAATAAGATGAAAATACCGGACTTAAATCTTATCAAAAGAAATTTGCAGCATTTTATTAAGACAATGATTTCAAAACCCAAACAATAAGTACCAGATTATTATTCCCAATCATTATATAGGATTAAAACTTAATATTATAATATGTGTTCAGTGTTATAGAAATATTATTTTATGAACTCTTATTTCACCCTTTTGTTATCAACAACGAATTATTATTTCTCACTCAAAAACATTATGATCTCGATCACACTTGTGTACGGTGGTACAAATTCTAATTACGGAGAATGACAATTATTCATGAAGTGCAATTTGTTACAAAAATATTTTATAGCGTACGAAATTAACTGTACGCGCATACTCAGCCATTCGCATTGAAGAGAAAAAAAAAATACTCATATGTTGTCACGCTGTTAAAATAAGTAACGACATACGGTCGTTGAATCGTCGTCAACATACTTTAAGTGTTATTTTTATTGCGTTTTTTAGGACGCCGTAAAAGCTTTTTCTGGAATTATAGGTATATGGGCTAATGTTATGGGGGGGTAAGTGTAATAATTTGAATATATATATATATATATATATATATATCTCAATTCAACAAAATATAATTCTGAATACAGTGTAATTCTGAAAAGCGGATGAAAATAAAATAAAAATAAATAATAATCAATATACGTCATTAACTCATAAAACATTTACACGCATATCAATCATCGATTCATCGACTGCTCCGTATCATTTCGTTAATATACATTGTATTTTATGCGTTCTATATAGGTTTTACAATAATACTTTTTTTTTTTTTTTTTTTTTAATAATATGTCAGCGAATACGTCATCATTAAGTTGTTCGGGGGGAAAAGAAAAATGGGGAACGATATGAACAACGTGATGAGGAAAAAAAAAATCACTATTTTTTCGAATTTCACGTGGTAAAAATGAAAGTAAGCACATCCGCTTTTGATAAAATATTACAATCAATTTTCGGGTAAACGGGATCAGATCGTTTTTTTTTTTTTTTTTTGAATTCAATGCTCGAAAACCTATAAACTCCCTTCGCAGGAATTTTGCTCTCCCGTCATTAACCTTTCTATTCCGAGACGCAGTTCTCGTCCGATTCGTTTACCCAAACCTCTATACTCCGCTCTCTAGCAGATAATCCTTTTAAACGGTTTAAAATACAACAATTTAAATAGAAACCACCGAGTAGTCCTGCAGGTAAAACAAGATCATTAAAGTTTCTAAATAATTACTGTAGTGCATAATTAAACGAAAGTTCATTGCATATTACTTACACGGGGTTTCTGTGTTATATATTACGTGTACGTTTATTCGTAACTGTTTGAACGTGTTTTATTTTATTTTATTTGTCCCCGTGTCTAATCTTGTACAATAACACACCACTTGAGATTACCTACGTTTATCTTACCTCTAGAGACATCAAAATGATTTCAAAATAAAAATTCAATTTTTAATTTATAATCATCCCGCCTAAATAAAATAGTATGTACTGTATTGAGTCATAATAAAAATATATATATAATTAATTTAATAAAATATCTTTTTGACTTCACTGTGAAAAGTGCAAAAAAGGACAAATAATATAACATTATATCCAGTATATGCTATTCGGGGAGGAGAGGGGTTGAAGTGTACACTCGCATCCATCATCAAGTGGCGTAGAACAAAAATAAGAATCTAACAACATTGATATACCAATATTTATACGTTTGTTTTCTATGTTAAATGTATTTTGTATTCCAATATTGATTTTGAATAAAATATTTTTTTTAATCAGGTTGTTTTCGATTTAATTTTCAAAAAGTCGGTAAACTCGTAGCTTAATGTTAACGACCCAGAAAAGGTTGATGAAAATTGTACCAAATATGATGCTTTTGCTCTTTTTACCGCTTTCGAAAAACCTTTTCCATTTTTAATATTTCAAACCCCCTCGAGAGTTGAATTTTGAAAAATAGTTGTTTATATTCCAACATTTGTTTTACAAAGAATCTATATTAAGTTCAAAAAAAAAAATCTGCCCAAGAAATAACGTTTTATATTTTGACTAATAATTTACCCCTTTTAACCCCTTAGGGCAGTGGGTTTTTAACCTTTATACGTACGTGTACCACTTATATATTTTGAAAAAAATTCACTTAAAAATAACCTAAATATTTTTTTCTCTTATCAACAAAATAATAATTCCATCATTATGCTTATATCTAGCCTTTTTTTAGATTCTGAACGAAGTGAAGAAGCTAGTGTTTTTACAATGATGTTTATTTATTTTCTTTTTTTCTTTTTTTTTATTTCTGTGTACAACTTTTCGTATGGAAATACTTGTCCAAAAGTTTCGATCAATAACTTTTTGAAACCGGATTTGCCTCTAGATTGTACTTTAAAAAGGTCATTTTTTGAATTTCTCAATTCTTCAATTTTTTTTTTTTTTAAACTACCCAAAATTTTTCAAACATTTTTTTTCTCATTTATTTTGTATATTATTAACTTCCCTCGTTCAAAATCGTTTAATTGAAGAAATGATTTTTCGTTTCTTTAAAATTAAATACGCCCGTCAAGAGAATCCCACCCATCGTGCGAAGTATGTCCGGCTTTTTTATTTATTTATTTTTTCTGTGTACAACTTTTTTTTAAATTTGTTTTATTAATTTAACATACTTATATAAGTAATTAGCATAAAAGTAACATAACGTTAAATATGTATAGCTATTATTAATTGTATTATAGTGAATATGAATGATAAATAATTATAATAAATATGATGATAAATAATTTAATGAGACGGTTAGTGTTGTATTGAATAAATCGTGACGTCATTATCGGGCTTTATGTTGATAACTTTAAGTCTTAAGTTGTCTTCTTGGACGAGTTGTTTTTATGAGAGTGTCTGTTACCGTCTTACTGTTACATTTTTTTCAATAGAAAATTATAATAATCCATTTCTAAAGTAGATATATATATATATATATATATATTAGATTAGAGTTAAGATAGGAATTGCAGGGAGAAAAATCCTTCCCTAATTTATAAAAAAAAAAATCTACCCCCCTCCAATTAATAATCAAAATTTACGCCTATGCCAGTACGATATGACAAATGCAATAAATTTTTTCTATTAATAATTATTAACTTTTTTTTAAAAAAAAGTTATTACTAAAGCAATGAATTCATTATAGCACAATCACACGCGTTCAACATTCAATATTATTCACAATAAAATTCACATATTCAAAAAGATTAAAAAATGATAATAAATAAATGACCAAATCTTAATATGACATTTTACCTCCAACATTTTTCTGAAAATTGAGTTTACAAAATGGCCATTTAAGGTTTTCTCAAAAACTGTAATATACATTTTGAAATTTGATAATTTGAGTCCTAAAAACAAAATTGTTTATGTTATTACTGTTGCGCAACGCTGCAGCAATATATATATTTTTTAATAGAACAAAAAAAGTTATTGCATTTTTCAAATCGTACTGGACCACCCTGTATACATATATTCAAGCCAAAATACCAATTATTTTAGAAGACATTTCGGAAATAGCATTATCCAGATAATATGTTTCACCCTTGGGTTACGAAATTACATTAAAAAGTATGATTTTTTTTTTTTTTTGCTGAAGAACAGAAATGTAAAGACTCACATACCTACAGTTTGTGTAGAACATTTTATTATTATTTTATATTTGCATCTTTTTGGAATAATATTGCTTTTAAAAGTTTAGTGGAAACTTTTTAAACTAAATATGAAATGTACTCATTTGTCACTGTATTGAACGAACTATTTATTTAGAATTGATTTGGTACCTAACTATTTCGCATTAAAACCCATTAAATAACATCGTTGTATTCCTTTATTTAGTTTAAATAAGCGTAATTTCATTTTTTCTTTGAAAGCCAATCAAATTTAAGTAATTACGTAAAATATATTATTATACTTAGTTGTAACCTTAAATTAATTTTGTCTTCAACTCACAATCATAAATAACAATAGATTGACGGTGAAAAAAAATGCATAAATAATGTTATGCTCAAGTTTTTGACGGATTTTACGAATCTATTTGATAAACATCTTGTACTTTAACATAATTAGTGGATCACAATGGTAAAATATCAAAAGTTTAAATACATATAAATAGTCGAATATGATCGATTATAATAAATAAAGAACTCAACTACTCGAGTAACAAAAAAGTTATTAAAAAAAAAAAAAAAACAGGTACAAATACCATTTTTTTTATATTGCACTTATCACAAAATAAAAAACGTTTTAAAAATTAGGTATAATATATCACATTTTCACAAGGATTTAGCATAAACTCTTTAAATTACTTTATTGCATGTAGATGAACTATAGATTATTCTAGATTTTCGTGTAAATGTGAAAAGTCGGGTTGGTTATATTCATTTAAGGTATCAAAAAATAATAATTGTTCGCACGATCGTTGTCAACCTCATTAGAATAATGAAATAGTGTATACCTACACAACTCCGCGAAATCATCGAGACCAAAGGTAAACACACTCAAAAAATCGATATCGTTTCAGCTGCTCAGTTTTATATTTGCGTTTTTTTTCGTCAAAAATTAAAGCGGTTTATGATTTTTATCGAGCTAGTCATTTTTTTATACCCAGTACGTTTTCAGTGGCGTATTTAGGGGTGCACTAACCTAACCCCTACCACCTCTCTGTCTATAGAACAATGTCTGTTGTTGTGTATAACAATATTTTATAATTATTTATGTATTATGTGTATTGAACAATAATAAACGTTGTTTAATACATGATTAACCTAATCGTTTATCAGACAAATGTATAAATATCAAACTTTTTCAATGAGAAGGACCAAAAAAATAATTCCAAAGCAATACATTATTTGTCTGTTTTCGTCGAATTTCTTTGTCACATTTAAAAACATACTTCTCTTTAATGACCCTTCATCATCGATAAATATGAAAGAGCCGGACATACTTCGCACGATGGGTGGGATTCTCTTGTCGGGTGTTTAATTTCAATAAACGATAAATCACTTCTTCAATAAAACGATTCTGAACGAGGAAAGTTAATAATATAAAAAATAAATGAAAAAAAAAAAATGTTAGAAAAATGTCCAAAAATTTTTTTTCACATTTTCAAAATTTTCTTGCGCCAAAATCTTTCTTACATGATTTTCTATCTATGTTTAAATTTTTATAAAATTCGGATCAAAAAATGGTTTCCGAGTCCGTTTTTGTCAAATTTTGGGTAGTTTTTTTCCAAAAAAAAAAAAAATTGAAGAATTGAAAAATTAAAAAATGACCTCTCTAAAGTACAATCTAGAGGCAAATCCGGTTTCAAAAAGTTGTTGATCGAAACTTTTGAACAAGTATTTCAATACGAAAAGTTGTACATAGAAAAAAATAAAAATAAAAATAAATAAATAAACATCATTGTAAAAACACTAACTTCTTCACTTCGTTCAGAATCTAAAAAAATATGGTAGTCATTATTATTATTGTTATTTAATACTTAATACTTAGACAAATAATAATTACCTAAAATTGAATAAAAAGCTGTTGAACGTAATATAAATTATACATTAATTTAGTTCAACTTTCAGCACTTGTAAAAAATCTTAAGATTTTCTTTCAATACCATAAATTGAATATTTTGTGAGTAAAATTGTATTGTTAATTTCCAAATGTTGAGAAAAATAACCATCTATAGACAAATTGTGAGTCAAATAATATTGCTAGTTAAAACTTTTGGACAAGTATTTCTATACAAAAAGTGTTTATAGGGGAAAAAAACATAATTGTAAACAAATTAAAATTGTATTTTTCTAAACTGACAAAAAATTTTACTGGTTACTAATAACAAAAATTAACCATTTTTTAATTACTGTTTTACATTTTTTTTTAAATTAAGGTTCCATGACCTGGTCTTTTCGGTTCCAGTTCTGATCCTTGTTTTAAATATTGTTTATAATTATGCTAAAAGTGACGAATTTATTATTAGAAGTGTAATCAAAATCTGTATTGGCAGACAGAAGGCGTATTTATTCAGTTTCCAGTGCTATTTCTTTTATAATCGAGTCTAAATAACCATAATTGATGAACGAAATTCCAATATTTTTAATAATTTTTACTAATCTCCCATCAGATGAAAGAAAAAATAACGAGTATATTAAAAAGCCAATATTAAATGACATCTTTCATCATTTGCCGAGAAGAAGATTTTACTGTTTTAAAATTTTTTCAAAT
Source organism: Stegophylla sp. TES_Ste_2020 (assembly GCA_025469315.1). Lineage (NCBI taxonomy): Eukaryota > Metazoa > Arthropoda > Insecta > Hemiptera > Aphididae > Stegophylla > Stegophylla sp. TES_Ste_2020. The sequence goes on from JAIPRM010010277.1 coordinate 7,066, forward strand.
TATTAATCTACACAATAATCATCGTTCATTTAATTTTTGGCAACTCAAAAGAAGCTTTTAAAGTGCAACATTATAATTTTGTTTGTAAACTTCTAAGATTTGTATTTTAAAAATTTGAAATAAAATATTATTTGTAACTGTATGTTTTTATATATTTCTGGAATTTATATTATTTTTATTTTTATTTTTTTAGGTCATAAATGCATTTTTTTAAAGGTAATTATTTAATGATTTTAAGGTCGTCAACTTCCGAGCCCTAAATATCAGTGTCTTCATCACGTCGGAATCGGTACATATGATGATTCGTCGTCATGTTGTCATTATTACATATTATACGTATTATTACAGATAGATGTAATTATTATTATTATTGTATTGATGAATAATATTATTATCATTGTACTACTACTGTACTACACTGGCCGGTGCGCAAGAACATTATTGTTTATAATATGTCTCTAAGCCGATCCATTATCGAGTATTATTATTATTAGTATTATTATTATAATGGACCACAGCAATATTAGGTATTATACGAATAATATTACTATCGTGACGAGCACAGTGTACCAGAAAGTTGATTTAGTGGAACAAAATTAGATTTTTTTGAATCATTAATTAAATACTCAAAATAGCATTTTTAATTGTAAAAAAATAGTTAGCTATTGATTGGATCAGTGGTTCCCAACTCAACACTAGGCACTGACCACTTTTGTGAATTCATCACCATCACGGACTACCAATTAATTTCACCCCACCTCCATTCCCTCATCACCTAGATATTATTTTTAACTTATTTATTAACACTAAACTTATAATTTAGTAAAAAAAGATGATACAAATACGAATTCGGATATTTAATCGATATGAAAATAAGATATTAGAAATCTAAATTAATTTATTCTTACTCAAATGTGACAAATGTAAAAAATACAGGTTAAAATAATTAGAATTTATTTAATCTCGCTTATTTGATGAGTTGTGGGATCCTCGAATGATGCTGTCAATGCAAGAAGACGCACTAGATTTCGGACGACTTCTTTATTTGTTTAATAGTGGAAAAAATCTCTGCTCGCATAAATATGTGGTTGAAAAAGCTATGAGAAAATGTAAGGCTATTGGGTGAATATTTAGGTACCCCATAACCCTTTAACACCAAAATTGTTTTGACTTTAGGTTAGTAAATAAATTTTTTGAACTGCTGTCGATCTGGATTTTAATTATTTATTTTTGAATTTCAACAGGAGCATTCTTTACTTTGATAATAAAAGGATTTCGAACTAATTTTTTAACAGCATCACATTAAAAGTGACTGATAGATTAAAATCTTTTATATTAAATTTTTAATGTGAATATAAATATCAATCTTTATTTGTTGTTTGTTTTTAACTTTTTGGTACTCTAAACATTACTCTATTAAAATTATTTTTATGAGGGGAGCCCACGTCTGGGGTTGACCAAAGTGGGAGGCCTGGCCTGAAAAGTTTGAGAACCTCTGTCCTACGGTATTGTAATTTCAATTATTATGGACTTTCAAGTTGTAGGGTTACAAAATCCAAACCAACAAACCAAATTTAGTTAATTTCAATGATTTTGGAATATATTCAATTCTTACACAATAGTTAGTACTAGGGATAAGTTATTAGTCCTTATAGGACTATAAGGCCTATTCTTATAGGGACTTATAAGAATTAGCATGTATTTCAAAAATCATTCAAAACATAGCTAAGTAATGTAGAAATGCGTTTCATAACACCAGGAACTGTATACAATTCTCTTTAATTTGCATATTTTGCACGTTTAGCTCTTTTTTCAATGTAAGTGCATATTTCACATATTCCTCAATATTTAATTTTAATTTTCTTGGTGTTGGAAAATTTTTTACTGAATACTTGAAGAGATTGAATATTATTTTTATTTTTTAAGTAGTTTAAATGTAAGCTTAAAAAGAATAAAGATTTAAAAAAAAAAAGAAATTTCATAAATAATAAAAGAAGAATATTATTAATACTTATTAAAAATAATATATTATACAATACAATTTTTAAATATTTAAGTTTTTACAGTAACATTTATGTTTTATAAGAGATTTTAGCATATTTCGTAAATTTTATAGCATTTTTAGAGTATAAATGAATGCATATTTTCAATTTTTTTCGAGCTATAAGTCTCTAGCCGTAGTTATTACGTTCGTAAATATTATTTTAATCAATATTTTAAAATTAACGAGTTTCTTAATCATTTTTCTTTTTACAGAATTACCAAAGACTCGTAAGAATGGTATTACGCTTTATATACGCTTTATGACCAGGGAGGGGGGGTGTTACGTAAACCCCATCACCATGCTATAGTTAGATATTCTTGTAAAATAAAAATTAAACGAATAAATACCTTTTCACTCCATTGGTAGGGCCTACACGATCATGGGCGCAATTAGAGGGGGACTTACTAACTACTCATAACCCCCCAGAAATTTTGAGAATTACATAAGGATAATGCTTTTTAGGGGCTAAATCAATAAAAAAAAACACATATTAGCCCCCCCCCCCCAAATAAAAAAAAAAACTTTTTCCAAGTTGCGCTAATGTACACGATAAAAGCTGAAACGGAAGCCATTAAAAAAAATATATAAATTTAGATTAATTATTTTAAGTACTGGTTAAATAATAATAGCAGTTATCATATCAATATATTTAGTATTAAATATTTACACGCATGCGCGATCGTGGCATTAAGTCATCGAGTTATAATAAGCGTTTATTTTCAAATTAATTGAGTACTTGACTGCGTGTTAAATTCGAAAAAAATAATTTCAATTATTATTCGTTAATATTAAAAAAAATATATGGTACAATAAAACGAATTTAATGGAAATAATTCGATAACTTTTATTATTAAACGAATGATCCGTGTAATTAATTAAATAATAATAATAATAATAATTTCCTAATGTAAAATGACGCGATAAACGATTTAAAAAAAAAAAAATCACAAAAAAATTTGTCAGAAGTGGGATTCGAACCCACGCCCTCAGATGAGGACCAGAACGCTCAATTGCAAGCCTGCATTACAGGCCAAGGTATACCTTGAGTCTGGCGCCTTAGACCGCTCGGCCATCCTGACATGCTGTTCGCCGGTGGAAAAAGATTTATTTAAACAAAACTGATACATTCGCAAACGATATTTTTAATTTTATACCAACATTATTACGTTTTTACTCGATTTATTCAAACGTAATATTAATTTATAAAATTTTAAAATGCGAAAATAATTTATAAGTTTATTTTTTAACTTTATATATTTACTACTAACCATTTAATTTAGCAATAAATACATAATAATAAGAATATTATGACACATTCATTATTATTATTATTAATTAGATAGGATAATTTATTAATAATTTTGTATAATTGATTCAAAATATTATGTTACAATGGAAAATTATATTATTTCGTAAATAGGTGATAGTAATATTTATTGTCTTTTATATTTCTTTCGATTTATTAGAGATTTATAATTTTTCACCTGATTTACTATAATAATTCCATTAACATATTATTTTATTCGCACCAGCAACAATTTTACAAATATAATGTTTAAATTAATTTGATGGATCTATAAAGTACAGTATATATTAATTTTAAATAATATTATTTTATAAAATAATATTTGTTTCTCATAATATGATTTTACTCAAAATTTAGTTTTAGAACTTACTCAATTATGAAATATCACCGAACTAAATCTTCAATAAAATTCAACAAAAGTAAAAGTGAATAGTTCAACGAAAAATTTGGATATTTATCTTTTCATTTCATATAATATATTTAACATTCATCGGTCTATTTGTGGCATTATAAATAGATTTAGCTATTGCACCCGAATATTGAATTTATTTATTTTCTTGCGTATAACTCAGCGACAGTCTTGTAAAGTATTCAAATAAAAGTATTCGAATAAAACTTTCTATTTTAATACCTTTTTTTTGTATTTGAATACTATTCTAAATACTTTTCGAAAAAATGTATTCAAATACGTTTTCTGAATATATTTTTTTGGTATTTTTATTTTGTATTTGAATACTTTTTTCGAAAAGAAAAAATTGTTTTTATAAATAATATAAATTATAAACGCAATGACTGATATAAATTTTGAAAAAAATTATGAGAGTATTGATAATTAATGTATGATTATAATAATAATTTTTTTTAAATCAAAATTGAAGAAAATTATATTACCAGACGTATTCGAATAATTTTTCAAGTAGGTATTCTAAAAGTTATTCAGAACATATTTTTTAGAAAGTATTTTAATACGTATTTTCAATAACTTTTCAACCATTTATTCGGATAGGTATTCTGAATACAAAATAAAAGCATTCTTTACAAGACTGCTCAACGACTAAAACCGTACCAAAAACATGATTCAACGCAATAGGAAATTTTGCTGGTGTAGGTGGCACGTCAATATTATACAAAAAGCATTATTAAAATGTTTGAATTTCACAGAAACAGACAGAAAAAACTACAAATAACGAATTATTATTATTATGACTACTACAAAGCAATGCATTGTTATTAATTTTTTATTCATTAAAACTTGGAAAACCAACTTGGTGACGTATAAAAATATATTTTCCAACTTGTTTTTTGTTCACAAACGTTTTTTTGAAACGTAAAATTTATGCACAAAATACATTCAATGAATTTATAATATTTACTTATTTTTAATTAAATTTTTTATTAAATTTAATTAAAGTAAACCCATGTATAAAAATCCAGAGACATACTTCGTATTATGGGTATTCTTCGTACTTCGGGTGGTATACTCTTGGTGGATGTGTTTATCTTTAAATAAATGATAAATTATTTCTTCAATAAAACTATTCTGAGTGGAGCTTCAGTTAATATACAATAGTAAAGAGTTATTGTCTAGTATGTTTAACAATTGTTATTTAATAACAGAATAATCAATGTCCAGTTTATTATTCGTGTAAATGATCATATTTGTATAAATTACAAAATAATAAGTACTAGTATGACCAATTAATATTAATTCATTTTTGTGTGATTTTTAACTAATCTTACATAATTCACGAGTAGTTTAACTCAAAAAAAAAAAACAAATACTTGAAAAATGTAATTCAAAATTTCGGGAATAGAACGTTTTAGACATTTTTTGAGTTATGTCTTTTGAGTTTTGCTGTTTGTATTCTAGAGGTGCGATTATAATACTGATATACCCGTATTGAATTTAGGTTAGGTTAAATGTTGAACTAAAAATTATGTTGTAAGATAATTTAACATTTACAAAAATTTATTATTTATATAGGTATTCCTTTACTAATAGAAACAATAAATAATTTCTTCAATAAAACGATTCTGAGCGGAACTTTTACTAAAATAATAATTATCAGCTTTGAAGCATTTAACTTAAATATTGAAGTAAAAATTACTTTCTCACAAACAAATTAACGAAAAATTAAAATTTATCTTCATAATATATTCTATCACACCTAATGAAAATATTTCATAAATAACTTCAAATTACAATAAAATATTAATATCATAATAAAATAAACCGGCTCTCATTATCGGAAAACCGATAATCTCCATCAAGAGGCAAATCCGGTTTCAAAAAGTTGCCGGTCAAGACTTTTGAACAAGTATTTCTGTACAAAAAAAGTGTTCACAGATTATAATTTACGTGTTGAAAGATATTCACGGAATATTACAAAAAAAAATAAATAAATAAATAAATAAAATAATATAATATTGACTGTTAAAACTTTATTATCCACGAACCTAAAAGTATAATATGTATTAAGAAAAAAAAAAAATACCATAAAAGAATATTATGTACCCTGTGGCTCATTGTTTGCATTTCAAACATTTCAAACTGTCGTAAAAGTTTTAATTTGACGTCGACATCCGGTTTCCGCGTTTATGCTTAGATTTCTTTTGGATAACGACAATAACATTGAAATAGTGGGTGTACCACATGATTTCGTTAAAGTTCGGTGGCTCGATTACACTTATACAATATATTATGGCAGTATATAATGCGTTCAAAATGATTATATTTTATAAAGGAACTGTGGTTGCGAATAAAGTGAAACTAGGATCAGTCACTTGCATTTTTTTTTTCCGTTACTTGTCTCTACAGAAATTTGATTCATAACATGAAAAAACCAACAGCAGGGGCGCAACCAAGGGGGGTGTTTTGGGTGTCTGGACACCCCCTTTTGAACCATATTCTTGGAAATTTTATTCAATAAGAATTAAAAAAAAAAAAAAAAAAAACTGTCCTTTTAACTATACAATTTCAATCTCCATTAATTCAGAAATATGTCATTAGGAGTTAGAACATCCATTACAAATTACAATTTTGGAAATAATGTATTAGTAGAAAATAAAAAAACAGGATATCTACTCAAAATCAATAAAATATATTGTTTTTTAATCAAATTATCGTTATCGATCTACCTATCACCTACCTACTGTAGATATAGTTATATCTACAGTAGATAGGTGAAAATTTATTTTAAAGTTATCTGTAACATATTATTATTTTTGGTGAAAAATCCTTATTTTTTTATTTTTAGAGAAACTTAAAACAGGCTTTCAAAATTCATATTGTCGTATATGCGACGCTAAAATTGTATTAATCTGCTACGAATAACGTTATAAAAATGTTAACTCGGAGAAAAGACAGTTAGATCCCAGACAACAATTTCATAACTTTGATGTTTTGATAAAGTTACGTTTTAACTCATCTTGAAATATTTTATAAATAAACTTAGTACATCTTTTTAAAAATTTTCCCTAATAAATATTATATTATCAA